>JAANSN010002013.1:0-27489 GCA_036850665.1 Dicranocentrus wangi | reverse complement strand
AAAAATGGCGTGGACTATTTTTTCCAGATGAGATTTTAATTACAACGCTTGACATCGTCGTCAGATTCAAAGGTAAAAAAAAGAGTAATGAGCTGAGGCAAGGGTAATTATCAATTGAGCTTGTGCCGCTAATGCTATGTAAAAGTTGATAGCGATAGTACTTATTTAAGGACATTCTCTGACTATCGACAGCAATTCTGCTCTATTTATTACCAAAAAATGGGTGAGTGAATGAACCTCCAAAGCAAATTAGCGAATTCACAATATCACCCTTTGATTTAGATGCAGACCAGGGGAGATAGTGAAATGAAAAAATTGGTATGTAAAAATGTGACCACATCTACCTATACATGTACAGTAGAAAACGTATACGTACGTACATACATAACTATATTTATACTACTCCTGACACAATAAGCAATAAGTGAAGGGAAGATGACAATATGGAACGGTGCTGTTTCCTTCACAAGTTGCAATTCAAGGCTCCAATTTTTACAAATATGATATTCTTCCCTTCTTACGTTATCCGAGCATTGCCGACTTGAATATGTGATGTGATATATTACACCGGTGACATGTGTGAATGTATTGTATACATTCGGCACACAGGCAAAAGAAACATCATCACATTCAACTCTTAACAACTTCAACGGCACGGTCAATTACCGCATCACCAGTAAATAATGGACACAAAAGAGCACAATAGGAAACACATGATTTTAAAAACGCATGTAAAATTGCCAGTTTCATTCAGGACTGTACACACAGTATGGTACAGATCCACAGATAAAAAATATGCACAGCAAACAAACACCCCACCTCACACGGTATTATTAATTTACAACGAGATTATACAGTTATACACTTATGACGAACAAGAAAGCTTGAGCTCACAGAGTGCATATTACAACTTTTTTTTACATCTCAGCCACTGCCATCATTGCACGTCAATGTTAATCATATTAATAATAACAGCTTCTTCCCTTTTTCTCCTTCAACTTCCATGCTCTCATATGACCTATACTTTTAGAGGAAAAAATTATTACTAATGCAATGCAGGATGATCTAACATGGATGCATGATACATACATTTCATGAAATTATAACCTTTTGCATACATAACTTGTAAACAAACATGAACAATTAAATAGTTATTGAGTATTCGCATGCGGCTTATGGCCCTGAGAATTCATGAAAATATTATCGGTCTCTCTAGACAAAAGGCACACTGCGTGCACAGGTGTGTGTATAGTATAATTTTTTTTGACAAATTCCTGGTCAACAAGTATTCAAGGGAAGGAAATTAAAAATCATGAATTGATGCGAACGTGACGACGAGTTCACAAAAAATAATTTCGAATAGTATAATTTGTACCTATTTGAGTGTACGTGAAGGTTGGCCACTTACCTTGAAAATATCTATAAATTGAAATATCTCAAGATGAACTAATCATGATTAATAAATGTATTCATTGGTCGATTGTACAACAACTTTGAACACGATAACCGCACAGAAAGCTACCTCCCAGCTACAAAAGCTAGGGTAGCCGGCTGCAGTTTTTAGATTTTATTTTAACAATTAACACACATCTTTAACAAACTGACACTACACTGCAGCGTATAAACTTTTATATCTGTGTAGATGATTTGATTGAAACACGATATTATTTAGAAGAGAAGCTTGAAATAATATTTTTATTAATCTCTCCTCTCAATAAATCAAACAATTTTCATGGGCTCTCAAAGCGCAAAAATGAAATCCAAGTTTTACGTTGTTCGCAAATCTCGCTTTTGAATTTGGAATGTTGTGAACTTGAAAACTTTTAACAAACTGCCAACACCATGTTACACTTTGGTATACTATAATGAAATCAGTGCGCAAAACTTGTAAAATGGGAAGAGAGATATAACCAAATCCATAAAGAATTAAGCATAATGGCAGAAATCACTTTGCGAAAAAAAAGGCTGAGAGGTACAAAAATGGTAATGCAAAAACCCTCATGTACTTTTTAAATTCTTTGTATTGCCAATACCACATGCTACTAATTTCAAAATCATCTCCCATATATAATATACACGGAAAACTATATATCTTTTTGATGAATCCAATTCCTTTTCTGACTTTTTGCAATATGCAATAATGCTTGCTCTGTTTGATGATGATGACTGAAGATTGTTATTGCCTTTACGTATTCCACGGCGTCTAATACACTACGTGTGTCCGTAGGAGGGTAACTTTGTTCAGAGATGGATAAGGGTGAGTGAGGGTGGAGTAGCCACAAAATACAACCACACACACACACACACAGCAGCTATAAATATGCAGCAATAATGATATTAAAAGACTTCTGTCAGGTGGAGTGAATGCACAGCCGAACTGGCGTTATGTGCAAAACTTCATTTTATAGAATTTATTTTCAAAACTCACATATCTCCTATGCCAAAACGATTATTGTTGGCCGCTGCCGTATACCTGAGATACTTTGATACTGGGAGATTGATCCCGATACAAAAAAGGCAGAGATAGTATTCCCTTCTGTATTCGAAACCAGTATAATGCACACACTGAGAGTGGGATTGCAAAAGGAAGCTGAAATGCAAATGCATAAAAAATACAGTTTTGTCTCTTTCACTACTCCACCTAATACACTTGCCTTTGTATGTCTCCCTTGTTATTGTTGTGGCGTGGATGGACATCTCGTCACGACAGTTTCAACATTAACAAAATGATATTAACTAGGTACATCATCATATCGGTACATAAAGTACCCGTGTAGGTACAACAAACTTACATGTATACATTTAGGTACTGTGTGAGAGTGTATACGCTTCGCTACGCTAATGTGATTTTTTGAACTTCTACTTCAGTCAAATTCAGAATAGCGACTTTTTACACAGGAATACATTCTTAAATGCGTTCGCGTTCCAAGCCCATCATATCTCTGCAAAGAATCAGCCCCTTAGCGTGTTCGTGAGTGAATCAGATGATGAAGGCGAACTTTTGAAAAAATGAATGTATGTATTGCGTATGTATGCTACTTTTTACTGTTGCGGTTAGCAGTTTGCAGTGAAGTATACATCCACATGCTGACATGCCTTACCTTACAACAATTTGATCTGTTCAACAATGCTAATGGATACGCACACATATGCAATAATCAGATGGTCTTGTACCTATCAAACACCGAACCTGCAAAGTTATCACATCCATCCCTCACACATGATGGGTATTTAAAATACTTGCTTATGTTGAAACTCCGTTTCGTCCGTTCCTCGGTTCGCCTAATTGTAAGATGACTTGACTGGTATTATTGCTATGCAGCTGCCTGCCTATTGTTGAGAACTTGAGAACGGGCGGAGGAGCGACACGACATGAGATTACTTTTTAAGTGTATACGTGCAGGGTATGTTAGTCGGATTACACCTCACTGCTTCCTTGCTATGCTTTTTTTAAATCAATGTTAACTTCAGTTATCTTACTCACAGCTTGTTTAAAATGCAAGGAACTGCTTCATATCGTTTGAATTATTGCTCACCGGGGTTTGAGTCTTCTGAGACTCTGCATCGTTACACTATATACGTTCCTATCAGCGTTTTTTTTCTGTTAGGGGATTTCCTTGCAAAAAGAGGGTTGCTCTGCTTTTAGTACGCTAACTGTGCAGTTATCGAGTTTTTATTAGATCTCCACCCCACAATGGCTGCACTTTAACACTGACTGAGGCATGCCTAAATCAGACCTTGCTCTTCTTTTAAAAACTCATAGGTATCATTTTTTATCGGATGAAACCACGTTGAAAACAGGTATATATATAAGTAGGGAGTAAAAGGGATGTTCAACCGATTTCAAATTTTCTCTGTCTATCTGTACCATCCACCATCCCCGTCTCCCTGCATATTTCGTCATGTTTGAGGAGAAATATGCGTACAAAAATCATATTGTTACATTCTATGTTGCAACTTTAATAATAGCACCTGAGGATATGGCGATGCGCAAATGGTCGATCGTGCTATGATCTCATCGTTACTGTCATAATACCTAAACGCACTCGTATTTATAATCATGAATTACAATGGAATTAGCTAGTGAAGTAACATTTATTTAAGTTATTCAGTTGGCTTGAGCCTCATCCTGACCACAACCATGACTTCATATACTACATTTTGCATGCTTTAGTGAAGGAAGGAGATTTAGCGAGCGTTTCAGAGAACATGAACATTTTTTAGATAGGCTCAAAAGATCATTGCATCAAAATACGGAGATACGATCCGTATCCGTGCGCTATGTTATATCACCATCTTGAAAAAATTGAAGGCTAAAAGGTATGATGAAGGAAATAAGACGAAAGTGAAAAAAAAACATTCCTCCCCACTTTTTTGTTGAATTGCCATTATTATCATTACACTGTAAAACGTAGTAGCAGTAGCAGTAAGTAAAAAGGACCATACTTAAAACTGACAACGGAATAATGATTCAGATGATGATCCACGATATAACATAATGCTGTCTGCCTAAAACAGCCTATAGAAAAAAACATACCAAGAACGATACACATTCCTTAAGTAACACTGTATTACTTTACTTTATGCTTCAGATTGGCATACCTTTGTGGTTCATCATCGCATCACTCAGCATCATTTCATGTAATCCGTGCCAGTAGTATTTAGGAGTTTGACTGGATGGTTGAAATTGGCAAAGGAAAAGACGTTAAGGTTGAGGAGAGATACAAGGAAATCCTATGAGAATGTATGACTTCATTGAAGCATATAGAATTCATTAGATTTTGTAAATAATGTTGACTCTCTATGGGATTTTGGAGTTTCCCACTTTTATCTTTAAGCTCGTCAATTCACATGTTTAGTTTTCATATGGAATAGTTAATCATTTTTTAAACTTTTAATCGTGTCCAATCGAAGATATTTTTATTTTACGCAAGACTGCACCATGCATAATTACTATCTTATAGTGATTATCTCAAATCAAGCAACATCCTACCAATAGAAAAAATGAGTATTCGAGAAAAAAAAACACAAAAGCACTTTATTCCTATTTTACAAATTCCGACTATTCCGTCAAGTGTTTAACGTACGTGTCCATTACTAATCCTGACATTGTCAAAAAGACAATTAAGTAAGTGCTACACACAACACCTTACAAGTCGAGCATTATCACCTTTCCCCTTTCTACAAGTCGTAAATCATCAATTAGAAAAAATGGCAAGCTACAATTGACTCTCGAAACTTGGGCTAAACCCTCTATTCAGATTTTTTCGCGTGAAGTTCATGTCTCTCGTTGCGAATAATAAAACATGGGATAAGCCTTTTTAAGAAGATACTATGAATGAAAATACGATATAATGGGTTAACTTACAATGATGAGTGTTGGAATTGGGTAGTACCAGTCCCAACACGGAGCAGATTAGCGATACCGTACTAGTCCGTAATACATGAATAAGATTATATATATATCACTCCTTCTCAGTTTATAGTAAATACTTTGTCTTCCTTCCGCAAATTATTTATGTATGCATAATGCACTCCACATTCAGCATCACATCACTATTCAAATCATTATAACCAGCACGTAGCCAAAGACTCGCTCCTTTAAAGAAGCACAGATAACGCGTTCCTCCTTCTTTAAAAGTAATAACCACTTTTTTCAAGTTTAGCTTCAGTTAGCTAGGATCAACACATTGTCAAGATTGCCAAAATTTTGGTGGAGGTACACCAGCTTAGCTTTCTTATTGTAAAAACTGACCCCGACACACTTCCGCCTCTTTAGCACTCTCGCAGCCACTTTGACTTTGCGCAAAACTCTATTGTCATTATGTGAACAATACAAAAACGAAAATCTAAGTCAGTCAAACAACAATACTCCCTGAATCCTGCGAAATGTGTATATACTTTTTTGCATTAGACACGCACGACTTGACAACTTCTGCAAAGAGAAAAAAAGATATTGGTTCAGATCGCGTTTTAAGTGCTTCCTAGCTCAGCCAGAGATCACGATAAGAACTGCCTGGGGTTCTTGTTACTCTTGTAATGCAGCAGCAGCTAAATGCAAATCTTTTTTTCAAAACTGATCAAGGTATTAAATGGGGATTTTCTGTAGGAGCACCCCACGACGTGGACGAGCACTTTGACGTAGTCACTATTACCGTATGTAAAACATTTTTTAAAAGCACCCCAATTCGTGTACTGAATGCATGTTCTTCCGAAAACTGTTGTTGTATATAGTAATTGGTTAAGTGCGCAATTCGAAGTTAAACTATCGTTTAAAATCCCCAGGTCAATTTTGAAGCTTGGAAAGTCGTTAGAAGCTCTGCTACAATTAAGACAACCACACCATGTAATTTAAGCCTGCATTTGCATTTCCGTCAAATGGCTCTTTTTTCCACACTCTCAAACCATGACAAAACTGCACTGCGCGCGTCCACATTTAACCTGTTCATTCCCTGCCTGCTTGAAATGATTACATACAGCATTCCAAACAAATGGAAAACTTCCTTTTCACCACCACCACTTCTCTAAAAGCTTCACATAATGAAAGAGATATTTCTGTGATGATGGTCACAACCGCACAAAACCAATTTTAGAAAAACAGGTAAGCGACAATTTTTTTCCTTGACGTAGCTCGCGTCAACGTCATACACACATGTCTAGTGTCTACTAACAATGCACAAATTTTCTTTTCAATTTTCGGCTACCTTGATCAACCTCTCGATCTGTCGTGCCAATGTTGATAAATACTGATTGAAATCTTGTTTTCTGTATACAAATCTCATCACTCTGATGTGAGGAGTGTTGCTACATGCAGTGATATATGAATGAATGAACTAGTACCTTTTTTCCTTTCAGTCAATTCTCAACTTTATTTGGGATCAGTGAGTGAGACTAGTTAAACATTACACGTTTTCCCTTTACGTACATCCATGTAGTAGTAACATACATAGTAAAATTTTCTCCCCTGCATTTCTCACTGACAGAACGTCAGCTGTACTGAAAAATGAAACAAGTGTATATGCATTTTACACATTGGTTTATTGCTGTTGGTACACATGAGGTGCAAGTGAACGATATTATTCTCATTGAGCCAGATTTACATTTTGACTGTGTAAGTCACAAAAGTGTATGATACATTATGGAATGCGATGCATAGTACATGTTACAAGTTAAGCTGCCTTTTTGCATTGCAATCCCACCAGCCACTCTAGCCAGACCCAAAGTGCATGAGTAACTGAGTAATTGTCAAGAAATACTGGTTCTGAATGCTTAAAATGCATATACCTATAATGCCCATAATGTGTGTATAGGAAAAAAGAAGGGTGCACTTACTACCAACATTTAAGCTGCTTTTTGCTTTGTTGAATTTTTACTTTGCTTCTTCTGTCTTATTTTTTCCTTTAGGTTAATTTTGTCTCTGTAGATTAGTTAGGCGCACACAAACACACAACTGTATCTATTTCCTGCCGTGTCCCCCACAAAAATGTACCACCAACACCAACAATATTATTATTATATTATTGTGATTATTATACGGTCAGTAGTCAGCAATGCTCACATCGCATATTATTATTATAAGAAGCATATCATATCATCCCCGCTCCTTTGGTCATCTTCAAACAAACATACACATTTTAGAAAAAAATCGTGGAGATTCTTCTCTGTGCACTCTCAACGTTAACACATTTGAATTTTAGTTCATTTACAATGTTACAATCCATGTTAGTTTTATTGTAGCTCACTTGCAAACATCACAACACACGGGATACAAGTAGTATTTCAAAGTTAATACGGGGGCTAATCTCTTGCGCAAACATGTGCGTTTAACGTACACTTTAAACTGGGATGGGAATATGGTGGGGAGCAATCCATATTGTGAGTACGGCAGGGGTAACAAAAACTTTATGATAAGTTAAAGAAAAATGAACTCAATATTTGCAACTGCATCAAGATCTAAATACTTCTTTGCAGTTTTGAAGCAGCACACACTAGTTTTCCCCCTATTGTTTGGGAGCATATGGTAATTTAGTATTTGAGCATAATACAAAATCCCTACAATTTTGTACGCGTTGCATTGTTATTATTGTTAGTTATCATCAGCACTTTTTAGCAGAATGTAGTACTTTGGTTTCAGAGTATTCAGAGATATAAAGGCAGACAGGTTGGCTCTCTCTAAACACACACGAATTGTGTGTATAGGTACACCTCAAAAATGAGAGCTGTCTTGATGATGTGGTGATACTGACTGACGCTGATGATGTTTACGAAGTCAGTGCAATCCGGATTTTTTTTTAGTTTTAAAAGTTTTTTAGGGATTTGATTTTTCCCTTGGTCCAACTTCAAACTTCACTTTAGAACACAGGCGAGTAGCCGCCGATACAAGGAAACGGACTCAGGTTGGTCGAGACCTGGTTGGGAAGGAGGAGGATTGAGAAAAGTACATATAAAGCGGATAGGGTATACCCGAGGCTGAACAGATGAGTCTTAGGGATACACGGAGGTTATGTACATTCGGTCGGTTTTCGGGTACTATTCGTTCTCATAGCATAACATCCAGCCTGACTGACTCATCGTCATCATCATAGGTATAGGTATGCATGTATATCATATAATTTCATATAAGGGAACTTTTATAGGCTCCGCAATCCGTAGGCTATAGGGATGTAGCGTGTATTCACAGTCTGTTTTGTGGTTTGAATTCTTTGTTTTAGCCTAGAGTTCTCTTTTAGTCATAATCACTCGTGCAAACATGAAAACTGGGGTTCACAATTTTGTTAAGGTTTTGTCAGTAGGCGTACACACAATAAGGAAGACATTGGGAAAACAAAACACGCCAGGATTTGTTTCAGTGCACTCGATTTAGGCAATTTGCATTGAAAATAGTTAATTTCTACGACCGTTGTTCATACGCGAAAAAATAAGCGTTATAACTTCTTTCTCAAAGACTAAATGGATGACTAATGATCTGACTGAAGAGAATACCCACCCAACGTTGGAGTTGATATCAGCATAACTCTATTTACATACAGATCCCTGTGTGGAGTGGTCATCATCATCGAAAAAGCTGTCTTACGATTAGCTCATCTCCTGTAGTTTGCACATCGAGAGAAAAAACCCACATTGACGACAGTAAATAACCATATAAAAAGTATATTTTTTGCAGTATCAATCATCACACTTCGCCTGGGTATACTTTGCTTCTGGTGATGATGAATGCAGTAGAACGATGAAGATTGCACTCGGTATGAAGCAACACAATAGAGCTATCCTTTTCATAAGTTTGAACAGCCACAACACATAATAATTATTATCATATAATGGATTCCAAAGACGACTGACACATTTTCATTCATCATCTGCCACTGAGACCAAACGGCATGAGTAAAGTTTGACGTGACTTTGATGACCACAACGGCACGGATCACCAAAACAGGCACACCACACTTTTTATGTCTTTGTCCAGAGACGCCGATCTGAAGGAAAGAGCACGTTCATTGTACAATGCTAAATAAAGGACAGAGTTTTGTTTGATGCGATTTTATTACATTACAAAGGCACTAATTTAATAGCTAGACACGAATTTATGTATACATTTTGAGTAATTTATGGAGGAGTTATGGTAAATTACCTTGCAGAGTGTGTGCGTTGTAGGAAAAAGAACATATAGCCGAGAGAGGTAGTTTTTAATGAGGTAAGGAACGAACGGATTTTATACATTCAGAGTTCTGAGGAAAACTTTGGTTTGCTCATTCTTCAATTTCAGCCAAGCAAAAAATTACTGATCCGAAAGTTTTATTTTACATAGTTTTTACAGCAAAGAAGTGCTGAACGAACGGGTTTTAAAAGATATATGATATTTACTTCCCATTTTTTTTTGATAATCTCGGAAAGTTTTTTATAAAGAAAGTTTCATGTGGATTATACTTATATATCTGGGTGGATACGCAGACGAGTAGGCTCCGCACGAAATCAGGAGAGAGGGAATATTAGTTAGTAAAAAATATGATGATCATTTTATTCACTGCCTTGTTTTCCGAGATGATATTTTGTAATGAGCTTCATATCACTGTTGAAAGTATGTTATGCCCTCGGAAGACCTCTTACTCTCGTACCATATACCAAAACCATACTGCAATACATTATTGACGAGAGGAAACTAGTTTTGTCCTGGTAGTGACTGATACGTTGGTAGCCTGAATGAAAGTGAAATGAAAACACTCAGCAACTCAACTCCATACGAAACCACAACCTACTCAGGTTTGTATTTCACATGTAACTAAATAAATTACTTGGCTGAATAGTTTCCTGGATTTTTATTGTTGATATTACACGCAAAATTATATCAGATATCTCTCAAACAGATATTTCACTCGCACCGCGAAACTCCTGTAGCTGAGAGAGCAAATATTTTCGTTCTGGTTTCTTTCAAAACTTCTTTGTTTTTGGTATTGATATCATGTACAACATTTTCTAAGTTCGGGAGTCGTGTTTGTTTTGATTTTATCCTAAATCCTCCTCCTTTACCTACCGGATGATCCATATTATGTTTTGGATGCAGAGGAACGGCAAGTTAAAATGTAGCAAGGATGATTGACCCATGATGACTTTTTTATGCTCTTAACATTCCCATTACTTTCGCGTTTCCCATTCCCCCTTATTCATAATAATATAGAGTAGGTATTACCAGCTCAAAGCATATCCCCATGTATTTAGCACGGAGGGCATGCCTCTTTCAACTCCCCACACTTCTTTCATTAATTTTCAGCTTTTCCCCCTACACGCTCCCGATGAGATTAACTGGGGAATAGGGAAATGCAATCCTCCAACATGCGATGCATTACGCTGCAACAAATGTCTAATGACATTAGTATGAACACAGTCGAGTCTCTGCTTGTCTGACTGAACAGCAGTTGGAATGTCAGACTGCGAAAGATTCCACACTTCACGATATTTTTTTGCTCTGTTGGAGTTGGAACCAAAAAAAATTAGTGTGTGTGTGCTCTTCTCTCTCTATCTCTCAGAGACTGATAAAGATGCTCAACTTCGAATTGCCCTACCGTTTCATTCCGCCACCAGCCACACCAGCATTTTGTGCATCTGCTACTACTTTTATGTGTTACTTTTTATTCTTAAAGTCTTTTTCTCCCCCTGGTACAGCACACAACTTGTAATGCAATGGAAATGGAAAAGTATAATGATAATAGTAATAATAATACTTGTCGGATCTCAACCGACCTTTATTCCTACAGCTGCAGCTGAACTGAAGTTTGGGGGGAATCTGTGTCTTTATATGCATTGCATAATATCATTTAGCCAGCATACTACCAGCTCAGCCATTACAGCGTGTACAAGCTATATTGTCGGTTATATTGTGGTTTACTTACCGAGATTATCTTGAAACTGCCATGATGTCACATAAGAGTCTCACTGCAGGGGAAGAAGGAAGTAATGTCAAAAAGTGTACGGAAACTTTTGTGAGTGTGGAAAGAAATACGAGTTACGCTGCCAGTTTTCGTGAGAGATTAGCTCCCATCTCGCCCCTTTCATTAATACTATTTATCAAGAGAATTACGTTGTAAGTAGAATACGTACGTTCTTACGTAGCACTTTTTCTTGCAGATTAAGGTATGCAGAGCACAGGAGAGAAACTGGATAGAAACAAAAAGGATTAGATGGACTAGTTAAACTACACATTTACACAATAAATTCGTTCCTGTTCCGTGTGCAATGCTGACTAAAGACTTGGCTCGTTCCAACTCTCAATTCTAGCCCAGCGTCTACGAAGTGTTGATACGGGTGCACATTTTCTTCATGGAAAATGGCTCGCCGTTCAGCATTCTCGTTTCCCAAATATCCCGTACGGCCGTACCACTTGAACACTTAAAGTGAATTCTTTGCAAAGGAAAGCCCACGGAAGAATGGACAAGAGTGAACTAGTCAAGAGGTTGGTTCTGGTCTGTATAAATACAAGAAAAGTCTCCACGGTTCTCATCTTCGCATACATATGGAAAGAAAAAAGCGCCTCCTCCTTCTCCCGAGTGTGGAAGCACATGAGAAAGCATGTGCTGTTTACACGACACACGACGGGATCCCGCACTCCACGGTATTTTAGGGAATTCTGGAAGCTGGAGCTTTGGGAATGAGAAAATTCGGGTATTTAAGATGCTTTAGGTTCACTTGGCAAAAGCCCTGGGATCTGGTTAGGATGCTTACTTGCTATGCTAGTACATGCTTTGCACGCTCAATCATGTTTTACTGAAGGTTCTCCGCTTCCCTCTGGAAAATGGCTCTGCATCACGCACACCCGATAAATAACGTCATTTTCTCCGGTATAAAACATTCAATAATGCTCTCTGAGCTGTGTTTTTGGGAACCCTGTCAATTTCCCAGAGACAAATTTTAATCATCCGGTTTAATCCCCACTCAATGAATTATTCCTGAAAAGGACTTTGATTAATCAGAGTATTTTCTCGAGTTCAAAGTTATTTCGTTAAAAGATTTACTTTGTGCATGTTTGTCGAATGCACAAGAAAAGCTCTTTTACTAGATTCCATTCGCACATTCCATTTTCCCCACAGAGTATCTTCAAGTTTTAGACATTTTTTTAGTACTTTACTTGCTCCATGTGACGGATTCTACTAGGTAAGATGATATATGTTATGTGGAGTGCATGCATATGATGCAGATCACTCTCCTTTTGTATACACCCACCACGTCAGTGAGAAATGAAAGAGAATTCTTTGCACGAAAATGGAAAAACGATACGTTACAGCATTCCAATTCTCATCCCCCTTGAAATAGCCTGACGGCCACAACTAAACCAAAAAGCCTATACGTGGTACCCTCATACAATCCATTAATGTGCATAACTATATGGGTTTGTGCCTAGGTAGCTTTCACTTGGTACTTTCATTTTCATTTGGTTACTCTTCACCATCACGAGTTTCCTGTTCCAGACAGACAGGCTCGATGGCCTTGCTTTCATTGCTTAAAAGCCTTTGCTCATCCGTGTGCAATAGAAGGTAGAAAATGTTGTCTCCGTCTTTTTCCTCTTTGGGGAATATGATGATTGTAATCTGCTGCTCACACTGTATATCCCATCTCATATAATATACATACCTACCTATAAACATCTCCCTTCTTCCCTAGGTGTAATATAAGGTGGTGTACTGTGACGGCTCGCTATTCCATTTTCAAAGTGTATACACAAAAAGGACGCGTATACGCCCGCTGGAAAAATTCATGAAAAAAAGTCTCCTAGTGAAAACATACTACACGCTACACAAAGATATAAAGCACTAATAATAAAAATGTCTAGTGGTTGAGCTCCCTTTTCGGAATCTAGGGTTTCTTATGTGGTCCCGTGCCTGTGCTGGACCACATCTAGTCATAGGTATTGCATTTCCCTTGAAAAAATGGATTTACCCTGAATCCATTCTAACACAAGATTTCCTTTTGTGGTCGCTAACCATCTAATACTCCATGAACCACACATGCCTATACTCCCAGAGATTCATTGAACTCACAAAAGTGTATTCCGTTAGAGAGTATTTAGCGAGTAAAAAGCATGCTGCGTGAACGTTTGAATCAACACTTAAAAAGTAAAGCCGTAATGTAAGCATTGGACAACAGTCTCTTAGCTTCACTTCACGCTCCATTCCCATGAAATAACTTATACACTTTAGCGCAAAGCTATGTTATGTGAACGAGTGAGTGAACAAGGCGAAAAAGAAAGCAAAAGAAATATATGTTTGTATTAGGAGAACACATGGGATGCCTGGAAAAAATGAAAGTTTCAGGGAAAATGGGATGGAAATTATAGGGAGCACGCTGGAAACAAAAAAGATTGGATGAAGTCGTGAAATGTGAACTGGTCCTGAAAGGTTTTAAGGTTTACTGGATCAGGATGGAGGAATGCAAAAGTGGATTTAAAAAAACGGAGCCTATATCCCTACTGCAAAAAAGTACTTGAGTATAACCCAACTCTAGTACCTCTACCTACACTACGCTTGCATGCAAGTCTGCAAAAAATGCATACGTTTCTGTCAACTTTTCCCCGAAATCTTTTCTCACACCAATCTTGTGTAGCGTATCACAGTCGTTCACATATGCAACAACTTTTTCTCCTCGATTCCTCCAAAAAAAGAAGAGAAACTGCTGATGATGAGTTTTCTTAGATTCTTGGCTGATTTCTCAGCAACACATACCGTCCCATGTCGTGTCGCGCGAGAGTCTAGTTTTCTCATCATAATTTCTTTTTTTCTACAGAGAACAACTTCTTTTTCCTCTTTTCGTCTGACTTTCACTTGTAGAGAAACAAGCATAAAAATAGAACATTCCTATTCCTTGTTAGAGATCGGATGTCGTCTGGAGTTTCCTCTATTTATTGCGCTGTTCCAGCATTATTGTTGCTTTTTCTAGACTTCCTCATGTCATGCACACATTTACAAGAAACGACTTAAATGTTAAATGGTGATGAAGTGGGGGAACATGGGGAAAGGGGAAATTGTCGTACAATACGGTCGTTTTTCCTTCAGGGAACTTATTGTGTATTGTTGTACAAGTTTTTTGTCGGGGTGTATTGTACCTTACTCATAAAAATTGTAGCTGGTGGAGAAGAAAAAAGAAGAATGATTGTGGTACATAATGCCAATAAATAGCTGAAAGTGCTGGAGTACATAATGGTGGTGATGGCAGTTGAGTGCTTGCTGGCATTTTGCTGTGGTCGCAGCTGTGTGAAACAGTAATAAACATTATTACATGTATCCGTTTCCCTTACATCCGATCCCTCCAGGATTTCACATATCACAGCAAAGATTGTACCAAATTGCTGAGCTTCTTATCCACACGTAGGCACTTTGTTCCATGGATAGGAACAAATAGGGCATGTATTTCGTTAAAAATAACGGGATTGTATTGTGTAGTTGCATGTTTCAGAATGGTAAAGTAAAATGTTTATACAATGTTATGTACCTGATGTTTTGTAAATGGCTAATGTAATGTAATGACAATGAATGGTATTAATGAGTCCACTGGGTACAATACTCAGCAGCACCAAAACGAGAGCAAACCGGCTTCTATTTTTGGCTATTGAATTGAAAGTGTGTACTGGGGTGTGTGTGTGTGTGCAAAATATACGTACGTAGGTAACCACTTTTTCTAACCGCATTCACTCACATCCATTACCCTTTGTTTTCGTTTGCATATAAGAGCGAAAGTGTGAAGCTGCTGATTCATAAATTAAAAGTGGTCTTCTAAAGCAACACAAACACTGGTATCCATTGTGAATTATCATATTAATAGGGGTATACACTTACACACAGAGATTTAATTTCAAAGGAGGAAAGTCGCTTTCGGCATTTTTATTACTTGTGTATTTTGCATATTCCCAACACAGCTCGCTATTGATTTTTCCCATAAAGAATGCTGCGCGTCCCTTTACTGTGTACATGTATATCGTGTTAAGCATAAAGTTATGAAGTAACTAGCAAGGCAACAGTCAAGCTTGATTAGAAGAGATAAAAAGTTTAATTTCGAAAAGAACAAGACCAAAGAATGTAAGAAGGTTATCTTCGAGTTCATGCTCATAGCGTGTAAAATGCTAGAAATGTGTGGGGCATATGAATATGAGTGAGGCATTTATAGACGTAAATAGTTCACTCTGGCACGAGGGGAATAAGAAAACCGGGCACGTGAAGAAGATTAATCTTATGTGTTTTGTGTACACAGAATCATAATCTTGGAGGAAGCATGCATAGCGGAATGTGTGTGCCATGGACTTTCTCACTTGAGATGCGGAATGTTCGCGATAAGAAAAATGATACTAGAGTAAATAAATCGTTTTCTGTATCATTTATTTCTGTTAGTATATTGCGGCTCCCAGTTTTACCCGCCCGATGTGGAAAAGGAAATGCAATGCTGTGGCGTTCTTGTTTCTACAGTTTTCAGAGATGCGGATGGGATGCGAGTTGATCTGATTATATGTTACGATCCACGCTTGTTTGCTTCTTCGCTCATATATTAAATGTTTGACTACCTGTGCTCCTGCCATGGAATGTGGCATTTCTGACTTTTGTGGAATGCAACTCCGGAAAGTATTACATGAAAAAATAAGATGAAGTTTGGTACACTCGGGACTTCCGCCCTTCACTGGGAATTAAGGGTTGCATGTCATAAAATTTGGGCAAGCATGTTTGCTCATCTGCTATTGCCATTCCTAATGTCATCTCCAAATAAATAACCAATTTTCACTTGGCGTAGCTGCAGAATACAAAATTGACTCCATACGAGAACAATGAGATTGGGATGGGGTGAGTAAAGCTTACGGTTGTATTTCGGCTTTATGTGGCTGCATTTATCTTTTAATGAAATCGAAAGTTGTTGTAAAATTGCCGTAAATAAAATGAAACTGCAATCCAATTTCATTTTGTGTGAGCATGAACATAGCTGCGGACACTACTTCGGATCAACCCATCGTACAAATTGTGTGCTATATGCTTATATTACACATACGACTTACGAGCCAATTTTCAGAGAATGCTTCGGCGGCGGTCCATGTTGCGACTATTACGACGTTACTCTCTGACCTTTCGTAAATTGCAATCAGTAGGAGTCCCATTGCACATTTGCCTGTGTTTTAAACAGATCACCTTTTTGTATTAACGGTTGATTGGGTTGATGTTAGCCAATTTCGAGGTAAAGGGGAATATAGTGCCATAAGTCATGTCAAGTTTATAAGCTTTCAAAACAAGTTTATTTTCTATTTAATCATATTCAAAGACGAGTTTATCGTGTTTGAAAGGAAGTGGAATTTGCATTTGAAATGCGGTGTGTCTACTTGTGTGCAATATGTCACCGTGTTTGATGTGCACACGTAATGTAATATCATGTAATAAATGTGAGGGTGTGTAACAGAGTAACTTATAGCTACTTTGCCTCTGCTCCTGAGAGCATAGGTAATATTATAGGATTCTTTTTAACTACACGTATTGAGAAGAGCATAATCGTGCATGAGAAATCTGTAACATGACAGTAGCCATTGGTTCTTTGACAAAACAGGTACGTCGGCCAACGCCTACATGCTTACAAACCAGGTAAGCATTTAGGTGGTTGATTAGTAATACAGCATTTAACCAGAGGATATTTTGTGTTAGAAATATAATGTAGACAATAATGCAGATCACATATAAAATGCCACTTAAAATGATGTTTAAATAAACTAATACAAATAGTGTTACGTAATAACCGACAGTCAAATCCGTGCACTATTATTATTACAAAAGCATACAAATATAGACTGCATATGACAATTAACGACTCGACCACCTCATTGTTCATTGTAACCCAGTTGACTGCCGAATAATAATATACAAAAAAAGCTTAAAAAACTTCAATCACTTTAACCAAGCTTCAATTTCAACATGATATGTTTACCTTCGCATAGATAGATAAACGCAAAAGTCTTTCACTTTTCTAGCCTTCGACTGACAAATGACTATATAAGACCCAAGCTATGTTATTCGCATAATTTTCTGGAGGCAAATAGATAGAGGATGTTAACAAACAGTCATACTCATGCTATATTAATGGGATGCAGACCTGATTGTGAGTCAGTAGATTAATCATTAAAATATTTATTGCTTCGAGGAGCGAACACTAGGTTGTACTAGCAAATTTTATGCTATCTTGGCTTCCTACATAGCACAGCAAATTTTTAGCAACATGCATATGTCAAGGCACCGCTTCAGTTACTTATTTCGTGTCATATACTGTACAATGAACATGCAATGTGTGAAACGCAGAAAGTTACGATTTTTTTCTCAAAAATTGTATAGCTACGTATACCATATCATTCATATAACATAAACTCGCTTGCAAATAATAATTGGTACAGTGTAAATCAGAAAATATAAAATATGAACATACACACCGATACTTATGGGCTATAAAACTTCTGAAATGTGATTATACTAATATGACGTAGATTAGTAGATACAAGTATACAAGTTAAACGAACAAGATTCAGCACAGGTGTACACACGATGGTTAATGCTGACATCCTCTGCTCTGACATTTTGATCGAGTAATCAAGTAGAACGAATGTGCAACTCGACGGATTTTATGTTTTTTATTCTCCATTAAACTATTCCGAAAAAATTGTAAAAAGAATCAGACAGCATAAAAAATTATTGTGGTAACTGTAATGAAATAGTTACACGGTAAATCGCTCACATATCAGTTATCGGCTTTACAGGCACTTCGTCAGCTAACACTGCATACTGCACGTTGCCCCAATCGCTCCTTCATACAACCAATAAATTAATCACACATCATTAAAGTCGAGTACATTTGGAAAGTCTTTCAGTTCCTGCTCTGTCAAAGGAGCATTTCCAGGTCTAATGCTTAGAATAACCAGAAGTCCAGCTTCTTTTGCTGCATAAGCTTCTACATATCAACAAATCAAATTACATTATAACATTTTATTTAAGGTTCAAAATTATCAAAAGAGCGTAGCACTATAACACTTACCTTTTGGTATATCAGTACAAAATAGGATGTCATTAGGAGATTCGCCTATTTTCTCTGATATTGTCTTGTAGCTGCTTGCCGTTACTTTTGGTCCAGTTGTCGTGTCAAAATATCCAGAGAGATACTGTAAAATGGAAGTCAGATACGATGATTTTTCCCAAATCATGACTATAATGTCAAGCATATTTTTTAGCACTTTGGGAATATTGGTATTTATATGTACCTTGGTTAGATCACCGGCTTCCGAGTACTTAAACAGTAAAATTTGAGCTTCGACACTTCCAGAGCTATAAATGTAGATTCTTTTTCCAGAGCTCGTCCAGCGTTGAAATGCTTTAGGGACATCCTCGTAAACCCTGTCGTCAAAAGTATTTTATAGTTTAAAATAGACCTCGGCCAAAGGGAAGTTGAAACATGTATTATTATTTAGATCGATGTGTTCTTCTTACTGTCCCTTGAGAGTTCCATCCTCGTATCCTCGTCTCCAAATCTTTCCCTGAAGCTCTTTAAGACCTGTAGTTTTGCGGTCATTATCCATTTGCCACCTTAGATTTTTCAAAAGCTCAGCAAGAACTATTTCTTTGTCCAATCCTTCCGGGACGCTACTCTCCAAGAGGCCTTGACGAACGTCCTCCTCAGACTAAAAGATACAAATTATGTAAAAGGAAGTACAAAAATATTATATTCACATAAGCACTATAATCGACGCTTAACACCAAGTTTTATGTGTCACAATGTACCTGCTGCCGTATAAGCTCGACTGTAGACTGGACACCAGAGTCATCCCAATTTTCATCTAAGAAAGCCTCCATTTCCTTCCGAGCAAACGGAAACAACACATCCTGGGAAGAGAAATATAATACAACAAAACTTATTTTATCGTCAACTAAGTTGCTGCATAACAATTCTTTCGTAAAATTTGTGTATACGCATACAAATAACAAAACGGCTCGAAACCAGTCTTAACGTCATACCTTCACAAAACTGATAGAAGTAGTGGTTCCTTCAATGTCGAGCAACACAACTGGACAAAATCCACTAATTCCCGTAATCTCGCTATCACTGCAGGCCATGGTTTTGCTTTACTTAAACCCAGTAATGCTATATCTAGTGAAATTGATTCTGAAATGAATGACGGAGAATCTGAGACTAGAACCTGTAAGCAATAAAGAGATGCCTTTTAAATACAAACCACTGCATATTAATACCTACCCAAAACAAATCGGTTAGAAAAAAGATCGTTAGGTTGTAAGTATACTGTAGAATATACTGTTCTGTAGACTTGGGGTATAAATAAAATTTAGTTGTAAAATAAAAATGGTCATTGAACATTTGAAATACAACAATGAGCAGCAAAGTACAGAGATTTTTAAATATTTAGAGACCATAATTTTCGTAGAGTTAAACTATGTCTTGTATGTAGTACTAAATACAACAACAATTGCAACTAGAATTGCTAGGAAGTAGGAAATGATGAATGAATGCATCAAATTAAAAATCGTAGAGGTTCATAATGTTTACGAACCGAATGTCATTCCTCATTTTTCAATAATTTATTTGCTCAAAATAATTTTCAATTTCAGTTTTGACAGTATAGTATTCTCACAGAAGGTGTGCATGCGCATCATTTCCTCAATTTTAGCTTTTATTACTTATTCCAAGAATTTAATACTGACTGAATGACTCAGAAAACATTTTTACAGATTCCAACAATAAATAATCCAACATATAACAATCCTCCTGTAATCTTGTTGACTGACAAGTTAATAACAACTAATCAAATGTGCACTTTAGATATTGCACCAAACCAAATAGCTGTGCAGTAGTGCATCATTTAATGCATTTTTTCTAACTAACAACACGTAGTATGATATGACGTACCTGTACTTACTTTTCTGCACTCTGCCTCCTCATTCCAAATTTAATTATTTTAGATTAGAACATTTTACCATTAAAAACAAAATGAGTTTGGTTTGGTGGTTGGATTAAAAAACTTTAATTTATTACCGGCTACTCCACTCCGAGAGGTTTAGTTCACTTTGATTTTGGTTGTTTGACTCAATATATAAATGCTTGCTTGCTTGCACCTCATACCATACAGTAACACCACATGTTAAAAATCCAATGTGTGTACACGGACGAGAATGACAAATTTTGTAACGATGATTCAGTTGAGGAGAATAGAGACTAGGGATTCAGGAATTCAGCAGCAACAACAGACATCAAAGACCGTCTGGTATTCGTATTTTAGTACACAGTCAGTCAGTACACATATATGAGGTATGTTATGTTGAATGTATATACATACTTTACTACTTTTGCGTACACCAAATGCCACCCAGCCAGCAAACCAATATAGAGATAGCAACATCAACAACCCAAAGCACATGCACAACAGTTTCAGTTTCACACTCAACATATGCATGCATAAAGTGCAGTATATTATAGTAAGAAGATTACCTACTTCTCTTACTTACTATTACTTTAACCGTAAGCTGTATTATAATATAATATAGCTGAAAAATTGTAGCTGGTCTTATGCATTTTGTAAACGCATTGTACAGTAGCAAATAGCAAAGATTACATATACATACATGCCCATAAATATATACGTATAGTATGTATATATCATATCATATCATAACGTAATATTTCTCATTCTCATCCCTCACAACTCACAACACAACATCTATACACATACCCATTCGATTCCATTTTCCATATTCGAATTTGAGTTGGATTGGATTAGGAGAAAACGGTATTATGGATTACATGCAAATTATATGATTTATATGTATGTAATTATGTAACCCTCTTCGCATGGAGTTACATAGTTAGTTCACTTATAGTTCCCTTTCCCTCATAATAGAGTAGACTTTTGATTGTGACTATTGTGAGTAAATGACGCGACAAACATAAAACACAACGGAACATACAAATACTTGTACTTGCAGAAAATCGCAACTCTACTCTAAGCATTAGACAGCTCATTTGGAGTTCTCAAATTACCAAGGATTTTTGGTCCTGCCTGTAGTTGGTGGTGGGATTATAAAAAAAGTGCATTTAACTCATTGGTATTCTCATTCTCAGGTCATGAAGACTTCATATACTGTAGATAATAATATGGCATACGTCGACAATCGACATCTATTGAACTGAAACTGACAAATGCTGTCTCACATATTTTGTCAGTCATTTAGTATGGCTTTACCAACGCTGCATAATCATATTTATATCTCTTTATTTAAGGCATTTAACAAAGCCAAAATGCAAAGTATAGAGTAGAGGTAGCATTCCAAACGTTCCCTCATCACGAGAGCCTTGAGAGCTACTTGATTTATAAAATCACCAAATTCAGTTTCATCATAAAAAGTTAAAAATGATCATGAGCTGCAAATCGGCAAATATTTCGAAGTGTACTTTAGTTGCAGGTTGTAAACTGTTTCGTCGCTCTTTTGGTAGCATGTATACGCACAACCTACAAAACGTTTTACCTCTTAGAAAATGACAATTATAATCCATGGCATACAAAAATTTAAAGATGCTGAGTTTGCTGGGCTGAGTAAGCATATAGTATAGTAGAGTAGATTGTCTACCGCAGCATTTTGTTCAAGGTTTCTTCTTCTATAAAGCACGACGCAGATGAGAAATGGAATTTGTAGAATTGTTTATTCAGATGGAGGATGCAAAAACGTTGATTGCAGGATATGCTCATGATTGTGCTACTGGACAGATTAGAAGAGGGGAAAAATTGCGCATTGTGATGTGACTTTTGGCTCAACAACGAACGTTTGGCAACTCAATTCGTTGTCATCATGAGAAGAAAATGACATCGTTGTAGACATTAAAATTGTCTTGGTCGGGGCACGGTACAAGGCAAATATAAGAGTACTAAATAATTTGGTGGATTATTAGAGACACAGCTAGGAAAGAAATCAGTGACATAAGTCATATGAATGAGCACACTTGAGCGTTTATTCGTCTCACTTCAATTTCTTTTTTACTACAGGATCATCAGGTTTTATGGTATTAGTTTTGTCAGTTAGAGAGTTAGAGAACATCAAATAATCGTTGATGATGTCAGTGACATTAATGCAAGTACACATACATTGTGCAAATATAGATAAAGCACAGTGAAACACATATATGAAATTGGTGATTAAAAACTTCGAACATGTATCGAGTATGTAAACTTGTATTTCTCAACCACATTTATGCAGCGTTGCAATGTGTATTGCAACTCATTAACTTTTGACGTCAGATCAGACAACGCGCATATTTATTATAAAAGTGTATTCTTTGAGTATATACACTAAAACTGCGATAGAAGATTTTGCATGGCTGGGCCATGTCATACGTATTTTGAAAATTCAACTAGTAATACGCATTGGACACACGTTGGTGGAATATTTTCTAATATCATTCCTTAAAATATGTATGTGGGCAACCCCAATTCTTCTTCGCTAAACCTCCCAATTTTGTACATATATGTCATGCGAATCTGAATTGAGACCGATGAAGTAACCCCCCGTATTAGATCTTTCTGTGAATTCGGAAATGACCCTTAATACAAAAGTTTCTGATTTATCAGTGGAATCACGTCCTCCCTGTGACAAACTTCACTTCCACTGCTCTAGTGCGATTTTCTATTCCAATTTCCATTTCCATTCTTCAATTTGCTAAAAACGAGCTTGTTTTTATCGAAATAGAAATGTAATGGATTACAATTACTTACAGCCAGGCCATTTCGGGATAAATTAAAGTAACTCACATTGGTCATCATTATCATTAATCATTATCATAAAACGAAGGAAACACAGTGCAGATTTGCAGATAAAGATAAAGCGATTAGAAGCCTATTAGGTCCATTTTATACCCCAAAATAGCCCATAATATAATATCATCGCGATATGAGTTCTGTTCTACTCGCCTCACTCACAGTTTGATGACGCAGGTTTTGCAAATTCTAGTACATTATAAAATGTGATGCGAGGATGCGACGGTAGTAAGGCGTAGCTTAGATCAAATTGTAAGTTTGTGCAAGTGGGCATCATTGGACATCCATTGAATCATCATCACATCACATCATCATTAGATCATCAATCACCATCCACCATCAAGCCTTCAACATCAACCACTTCACATGTGTTTTCATGTGATCTGTTTTGAGAGTAAACAACAAAGATCACCTCCCACAATATTATGATGCGATATCTTAGCGCGAAACCAGGTATCAAACAGGTAGCAAGCAAGTGTAAACTAACGGTGTCTTTCTATTTTTGACAGATCCTCTTTTATATATGTATGTTATACTAAACTATACCCCAACCGCAACTGTCCACGGTACCTGTAATTGTAAAGTACACCGTAAAATAGGCATGTGCATTTGGCATGAGAGCAGAGAGCACAGCACGCACAGGAGCAGGAACTCTATTGCTTTTCGTTAAGGTAATATGAAGGCGTATACAGTACAGACTTCAGGGTACAAAGTGAACTGTTTAATCCTTACAATTTTGTAAAATTGAGTGTTGTTAGCATCCATAGTTTGAGGCTGAAGGATTTAAAACACAACTATCATAAAATCCCTGAAACGATATAAAACATAATGGGATATGAAGTTCAAAGATTGGCAGGTAACAAAGTAACAACCAAAGTATATAATTGAACCAGTGTGCCCGTGTTTGTTTGTATTACACAAGCAATATATAACTCACTGAAACCGTTTATACCTATTTGAAAATCAGCATCAGCAAAGTATTATTGGCATGTTTAGTAAAGAAGGAATGAGGAATCCGGTGGTGCTGGTGCTTGGTGCTTCCAATTAGAGCATGAAGAAAGGTAAAAATCGTAGTAAATCGATGACATGCAGTTCACCTTAATATTCTTCATTTTCTTAGACTGCTTTCCTGAAACTACGTTACATGCTACATATTATACACCTTTCATGTGTATTGCATTGTAATAGGGAAGGGAATTAGCTAAGCAAAGCACCAGCTACAGTTTCAGATACGCATGATTCTGGGAACATGCATGAAATGAACATAAAAAGTTGGCTAGTTTGACAATGCATGCGAGCATGCGATGCGAACTACTGAAAGAAGCGATTAACATAAATGTAACGCATTGATTTTTTTAAAATGTCATTTGATTTAGAATGGTAAAGATTCTTGATTACGTGTTTCTGTTTCAACCTTCAAAATCAACCTTTACCCGTGTAAAAAATTATTCCTTATTGCTGTTTCGTCCTAATCGCCGGTGGTGTGAGTTGACAAGGGAAAGAGGGAGATCTCTCTGATTAATTTTTTACACACAAAGTGTAACGTACTGACACTGACACTGTCGATACTGGCGCTCTTGTCAAGTAGTACATAAATGAATTATTTGATGTGAAGATGATAGGTTGCAAATCTAGTACCCAGTGGTTCAAGAATTGAGTTTGCCCAGTAATTTTTTGAAGTTTTTAATCGCAATTTTATTGTACTCTCCAGGAATGAATAGCAAAGCTGTGTTACCTGACCTGAAATAACCATAAGCTCAAGGAGGATTCATGCAGATTTGAAATGATAAGATAAACAGAATGAAAAGAGCCCTTCCGTAACAAACCGAGATCTTTTTAATTTAATTAAATTGATCATCGTTAGTTTTAAAACCGCTAAAATGATTAGACCGAATAGAAGCGGTCGTAGTGAAAGAGGCGAGAGTTCCCACAAGAATGGATATATAAATCAAAGTGACCAGCCTCCTCAAAGTTGCGAGAAATCCGCAAGACCCTGTTTGCGCAGTATATTTGACGAAAAAGAGGTTGCAAACTGGGAATTACTAGTTATCGTCAGAGTTGCTGCTTTCGTAACATGGACCGGATCCGTGTTGTTTGCCACGTATCACGTATTCCAGGCGTGCCAAGGTACTGAAATGACGCGATATTAAACCTCAGATTCATGTGTCTGTAATTAACGATGCGTTATGCGTTTACTCTATTTTCTTATTTTAGAGCACCTGCAGTGGAATAGTGATCCAGTAATGAATCCTAGCTTATTTAGCCGAATTCTGAACAGAGGAAAGGACAACACCGATTATGAATGGGAAATGTTTATGAGTTTGTACGGGACACTCTGGATTTGGTATGGCATGTATGTCATCATGACGAGAATAGTTCAAACGTCTTTTCCGGAGGTGAAATGAGAAAAAAGTTGTCACACTTTTATGAATGTGAATGCGGATGTGAAACACAAGCGTCGAATGACCTTATAATAATTATAGGCTTGGCGATTTGTTTCACCTGGACTGTCGTTCCTAATGTTTTGGAATATTGTAGGATTACGTCCCTTAGTTTTTCTAATTCTACAACCCGTAATTTATTGGATTTTTGCTCAAACGCGCAGCAAGTTGTTGATCTGGGCAGTTACAGTGGCGTTCATATATCAACTGAATTCTGCTCTTATGGAGGTGAGAATCAGTAATCCTAATCTTTGCTTGTGGCTTCTCAAACCTAGTCTTTACTATTGGCCTATTGGTTTAGGTATTTCGACCAAATAATAGCTACTCGGAATACTTTTTCATCGTCACCGCTGCCTGGAACTGTGCGAGAGGCGTTAGCTATAGTTATGACATTTGGGAAAAAGCAGGGGACCAGAAGCTGGGGCTAAATTTTCTATTGAATGGAATTTGGTACTGTTTCTATCTACCACTGGCAATAACTGGGCCTTTAGTTACATACAATAGTTTTGAGGAAAACGTAAGTTGAGTATAATTTAAACGAACACAGTCAAGTGTTTTCAGTGCACTCTTTTACGACAAACATTAACATCTTACTCTAGATAATTAATAATGACAAAAATGCTATAAAACAACGAGACACGTTTCAAGACTTCTATACAGTCATGAAGAAGTTGCTGCATATAATATGCATTGGCTTGCTCAATGAGATAATCCTGCATATATTGTACTTCCGGTCCTTGTCGATGACCACGTCTATACATTCTTCCCTTAACTTATGGGCCATTTGTGGAACAATATACTGGCTCGGTAAGTTAAGACTGACAAGACTGGGAATTACAATGAAACAATTAATATTTCACGACGGGGTGCTTGTTTGTAGGTAATTTTTTTGCGATGAAATACAAAGTACTTTACGGAGTCCCTACCTGTATAGCCGAATTTGATGGAATGATAATGCACCCTTTGCCACGATGCCCGTCGTATCTGCATCGATACTCAGTATTATGGAGAGATTTTGATCGTGGTCTTTATAGATTCTTGGTGAAGTAAGAATTATATCATTTCTCCAATAATAGACTACTAATTCATGTATATACTATTTATTTCAACTGTCTGTAACTGACTAACTCTACATATTTCTATCACAGTTACATCTACTTGCCAATACTAAAGTATATCAAAGACCTAGACAAGACAAATACAATTCCACGTGATGTCCAGAAACTGATCGCATCCTTTGCGACATTTGTATACGTTTACATGTGGCACAGTCTTTCGTTTGATGTATTTGTATGGGCTGCTCTGAACTTTTTGGGAATCACCATTGAAAGGATTGGAAGTGTAATAAAACGCGAAATTGACAAGAGAACGGTAATAACGAGCTGGATAATAATAACAACCTTACTAAATTTAAATCCAGTACGTAATTAGAAAAGTGCATAAGTTTTTTGTGGAATCGTAGAATAATAATTTTTTCTTTTGCAGCCAATTGAACCGCTGATGTGGGATTTTGTAATAGAGCCATTTGTTACAATTCCATTAGCAGCAATGTCTATCCTAAACAGCTCGATATTTTGTGGAAGTTTGGAAGCAGCGACATCTTTTACGCTCGTACTATGGCAGAAACGTACGCCTTGCCTTATCTAATCTTACAACTAAGTATTCATGCAAATATAATTTAATCTTAATTTGTTATATTTTCTCCTTGGCTTTCTTTAGGACAAGACAGTTACATATTCATAT
>JAANSN010002012.1:0-27493 GCA_036850665.1 Dicranocentrus wangi | reverse complement strand
CAAGTTTGAAGTTGGTTTTTTTTTGTAAAGTCTTTATATTAATGTCGTAACTTGAATAATAATAATAATAATTTTAATAATATTATTATTAGTGTTGCCGGATGATAAGGGGGTGAAGAAGGAAGTCGATGAGAGCTGAAAAGGGGGTTGAAAACCTGAAAGCTATACTTCTAATTTTAATAATCACGTCACCAACTTATTTAAACTTTTGAATATCCCTAACAGTTAAGTAAGATGGCTACAAACAGGACACCCGCGCCTTCAACTCCCGCCCAGTACACACAGTACCCGCAGCCGACCCAGTCGGGTTCTCGGGTTCAAACTCGATCCGCAGGTCAGGACTCGGCTCACGAGGCTTTTGAGGCACTTGTGGAGCAGGGTCAAGTAGTTTTTGATGGGTTTTCTGGATTCAAAGTAAGTGTACCCGTAGTTTACCACAAATATACGGTTGTTGTCACCACTAATCGCCAGTGCAATTTTGTATTCAATTACAAAATCTTTAAAAATTCACCTAGTTTTGCGTCAAACATGATAACTAAGGCCATGTACCACACAGTTTTTCACATTCATGAAATGCCCTACCCAATTCCTATTGTATGCTGTTAGAGTTCTCACTTTGTCTACACTTTTGCACTACTCCATTCACCTGCTTTTCTTGAGTTGCTATGCCTCATCATTACCATGTAGTCAGTAGTACTCATTACCTACCTACTTGTAGAATAATGCAATAATCCATTGAACCAATTAACCTTTTCTAGGAAAAAGAAGAGATACGCCTCGACTTACAAGCAATCTCAGAAGACCTGGCTCGACATCAAAAGAAACTGGAATTGCTGGAGATGGAAAAAAGAAAGATCGAGGACGACATCAAAAGCACTACCAAAATGAAAGAGATTATGCTAAGGCAATATAAGGTAACTGATATCTTGGAGAAGATGTTTGGGCCTGGTAGGAAGAATGGACACCCCCAATTCCGAGCAATTATGAAAATCCTGTTACCCGGCCTTACACAATGTCAAGTTCAAACCATGATCAAGAAAGGTCCATCGGCAACACACGTTGCGCGAGGTGTCTTCAATAAAGCTAGAGCAACATTTGAACTGGCTGTAAGTCACCGTCTGGAGCACGACAAATCAAACCCTGACGCGATTCCTGGTACGTTATCTTGTGGAATATTGATGATGTTTGTGAAATAATTGCAATTAATTTTTGAATTCTCCATGTTTGACTCTCAATATGTTTATTATTATTCTTTAGATCCACCCCAAATCTAGGCTGAATGCGTTGTTGAGGATATAATCACGTAACGCTTCCACAATTACCATATTGTTACCAATTTGTTGTTGTCGTCTTCCTATATTCTTGTTATGCAGATTTTATCGTTTCCTCTGATAAATGCTCGTTATATACATAATGCTGTAGTGTTTATATTGAGCTTTTATAAAATGAAAAATGTAGAGGAGGAAAAGTGAGTGTTTTTGCTTATAGAATATCATCAGTTTATTTCACACCCGGACTCTTTGATTAGACAGTAGTATGTATGTAGTAGTTTTATATGGCATCCGATTACCGATTATTACATGTACTGCACTCATTTAAGATCTCATGACAATATTCCAAGTACCATTCCTTAACTTAACAAATATCTGCCATTTGTTGTATATTATTACAACACTATTCTCTACCTAATTTAAAAGTCCATTATTAAATATACGGCAACCATTTTTTATACAAGATTGACTCTTCTTATTACGACCTTTGCTGATGATCAGATTAACAGTAGTATTTCTTTCTTAAATCCAACCATACTATATACGAATCTCCGGAAAAGAGCACGAGAGAGACAAGGATGCTTTTTTCCCCCGGTATTTGACTTTTGTCTTGTGTGAATTTGGGAATTGGCTTCAAACACGACGACATGGGAACATAATCTCACATTATTTTTGTTTTACCTGGTGCTCTGTAAATAGTTGTAGTAGTAGTAGTAATGTTGTGCAATTAGTGAATACTTTTTTAAAACACTTCAAAAAATCATAAAATTTGTCACTGACTTGTAACTCTTGTTGTTCTTGTGTTTTCGCGTGTCATACAAATGGACCTAAAAATGGATCGAGGGAAGTGTTTTTTGAAAGTATTTCTACAAGTTTCGAGATTCGCTTCTATTTGTTTAATATGGATTGGTTTTTCGTATTTTCAAGTGTCTATGACTGATTAGGATTAGGATTTTCTAAGTAATGAGTTTTTCTCGGTATTTAATAATAGGGTCAACAATTGAGCAAATGCTTGATAGGGCGGTAAATGGTCGACATGAGAGTTGTCACTGAAAAACAACACGCTTTTATTGTGATGAAACCTTCTTAAATATGTCTAGGTTTAGAAAATGTGGGATAAGGTAAATACCTAAATACAATATACTCCTCCCGATAACTTTTCCTGTTCAATATTTTCCAGTTTTTTTAGGGGAAAACTATATATAGTAGGCTGGCTAATGCGAGAAATACAAATTTTGAATTCAATGAAAAAATCCTATTCCGCAACAAAATTAACAAAAGACGCCAAATTCATAGGGGATCATGACTTCCGAGATCATCAGAAATCAGAATGTAGGAGCCATACAATCGGATTTTTCTTTAAAGATCTCACATCGTTAAGAAATTTGAATTTGTTGACGACGATATGCCTTTAAAGAAAAATCTGTATATGGGGCAAAAAATGGCTTTCTCAGATTAGTTTGAATAGTTTATAATTGTAATTAAGGAGCAAAGCTGCTGCGTGTAATAAAAAACAAAATATAGTAAGTACTAGAATTATAGTCATGATAAAAATTTGACGCTTGAGTCTTTGACCTGATTTCACACGTGCAACGTTTGATACAAAAAATTAGACCTGCAATTAAATTTTGTTACCAGTTACATGTAATTAATCCTTCCTTCTCTAAGCTGTTTCATAAAAAGTCATGAATGGCTTCTCCGACTGAGGAAAAAGAAATAATAATCTGAAGCCTCTGCTTCCAATAAAAATAATAAATTAGCATCGAAAGATCAATGAAATTGGGTTGTCGTGTAATAAAAAAATTGTTTTGTATAGTGTAAATTATGTATTTACGTGGCTCCCTAGGAGCCCCAATCTTAATTATTTTGTAGACGTACAAAGTGTTTATATGTAGAGGTATATGTTTTGTTGTGAGTTTTTAAAACAGAAAAACAGTTAGTTTGGATTGGACGCTACGAAATGGACTGGAATAGATTACAAACTATGACCCATCGTCTACCTAATAAGACAGTTGATGTTACTTAAAAATATGTATAATAAAAATCGACATGCAACTATATCCAATGTATAGGTTACTAGGACACCGTTAACAATTAAGTAACTATAGCATGGCTACTTGTAACAACAACTTTTTGTAAGTGGGACCATTGTCAGTTGCGTGGGGATGGATGGGAGTGCCCTCCCAAAAAGTGTAAGTCATCGCGTTTACTCCTCCTCCGCCTCCACCACCGACCGGCTTCTCACCATTCAACACTTTGTTTTTCTTTTGTAAAATGCTTTAAAGATGTGGTCATGTTTATGTTGTGGAAAGAAGTGTGTTACGAATGGTGATATATATATTTTTATACATCATGATTGTTATATGTTATTCTAAACACATTGAGTAAAATGTATTTAGTAAATGGAGTAGTAAGTGTATATTGTTAATTAATTACATAAGAGTAGTCACTAGGGATAACGATAACTCGTTTCTAAGGACTTGTTAGAACCTATATCTATACAAGTTAATTAAAAGGAGCAGTCTATATTCCTGTTCGGGGCTACGGATTACATGTTTAGTAATATAGTGTAGCATCACAATCGCAAGACTCAGAGTTTTTTTTTCGTTCTATAAAATGACTTTGTAAACGTAATTTCATTAAAGATATTATTTAAAGTTACAATGTAAAACAGTACAGCGACAAACATTATATATATATATTACTTAGTAGTACGTAGTATTTTTCACGATATGACGAGAATTTATACATTCATCCTGATACATAGTTACCGAGAGTAGAGTTGAAGTATTATGACGTAAAATTGATTTTTTTAGAGAATCACACTATGTCTTTTATCGGATCCGTGACTTTCTTGACCTTTCGTGTTGGTTGCGCCCGTTCTTGAACCAGGGTCTTTGGAAAGCTGGATCCAAGAGATAGTAAAAATGCTAGCAGCTGAAAATTTCATTAAAGAATCCAATCACTTACTCTCGCGTCCAGGAAATGAGTGCTTGTTGTCACTGTTGAGTATATGCATATATAGTGCATATTATGTGGATAATTTACTTACTGTCTGGTAGGGGAATAGCAGCCGTCCAATACTTTCTTAAATATGAGTGTTGCATTGCTTCTTGAGCTGAGAGTCTACCTCTGGCGTCATACTATAGTTCAAAAAATCATTTATCCAAAAATTAAAACAGCTATATTCTCCATAAACTGTCCTCACACTTTATTTTTATGGACTTCTTGCTACTAAGTACCTTTAAAAATTTGGCAAGCAAGTCGATTCCTTCAGTATCCAAGCGTGGGGCACGTGTTACTAAGGGCTCGGGAGCCCTTTGGTCAAATCTATACGCTAAAAATTCTTCATTTGACGAAATATTTGGCCAAGTCTCATCTGTTGGAATACCAAGCGTTCGAAAGATAAGTCTCAGTTGATCCTCAACTGTTGAGCCAGGGAATAAAGGACGGCCGCTGGCCATTTCACAGAAAATACATCCCACGCCCCTACAAGGATAACAATTCAGGCATTATTAAATGAGGGAGACTATTAAAGTAAATTCGCAATTTTTGTGTGCTCCTCCTATTCGGAGATAATATGAAAAGTTAACACTTGACTCCGTACCACATATCAATAGGAGTGGAGTATTCTGTGGAACCCAGGAGGACGTCGGGCGGTCTGTACCACAAGGTGACAACCTCATTTGAATAAGTCTTTGTAGGAACGGATTTGGCACGAGCAAGACCAAAATCAGCAAGCTTCATTGAATTAACAAAAAAAGAAGAATAGATGGTAGATAGAAGGTTCGCTTGTGTAACCTTGTGCGCAATCTTGCTATTCTTTTATTAAGGTCAAGATGCTCTCCAGCTCAATAGGTTGACACTATCTAATTTTTTCTTACCTTCAACTCGCCACGGTCATTGATTAAAAGATTTTGTGGCTTTAAATCTCTGTGTAAAATTCTTCGGTTATGGCAGTATGCAAGACCTCTTAGCAGCTGAAAGAGGAAGAGCTGAAAAAAGAGGAAAAATCGATAGTATCCATCCATCATCCACTCCACTCTATTTATAGTGACGAAAATGGAACGGCGGCCGCTGCTGGATTGTATAATTTTTTTTATTATGTGTCTATATCAGGTTGCTGTACCTTAACATTATTGATACTCAGTACACCACCGCAACTGTCCATATACTGCTTAAGATCTCTGTCCAAGTACTCAAAGACCAGCGTCAGGGATTTCTCCGTGTGTACAATATCATGCAAGGTTACTGTGGAAAGGGACACACAACAGGAAATGGTTTTCAATTACCAACATCGCCATTAGACCATTGGATAAGCAACTTTTGCTGAAATTAATTCTCCGACTTGGAGATAAATCCGGTCTTTACCAATATTCGCATGTTTGAGCTCCTTCAGCAAAGAGACTTCTCTAATTGCCGTGCACGGAGCGCCTTCCTCATGTTCCAGTCGGATTTCCTTCAACGCAACCAAACTATCTGTGAGACGCGATCGGCCTTTGAACACAGTTGCGTACGTCCCCTGAAACCCATTTAATCAGTCGTTGTTGTTGTTATATTACATACATGTATGCAGCGTGGACAGTCCGGTCCAACCAAGTCGCCACGAGCGACCACCAAACCACATATCCCACACGGAGGAGAGCATATTATGTTGTTGGTCGCATGGACTTGGAAAATTATGGAGAAAAACACAATCTCATTAAAAGGTTGGGTTTTGTTATTACCTCTCCCAATTTGTCCAACTTCACATAAGTTTCACTTCTACCGAAGCCTATTTCCGAAAGACTCTGTCTCCTGGATGCTCGCGTCAGAGGAGTCTCCACGACTGCAAATGAAGCTGCCTGTTTCGCTAAAAAGGATTCTGGTATGTGTAGGTCGGCGGGCAAGGAGAGACGCTTGCTAATATCCTGAGATAAGTCAACCTGACCAGAAAACATTAATTAGCGGATTATGAGCCAAGTAAGTGCGAAAAACAAATGGAAAATGGGGACACGTGAAATTATTAATCTCCTTTCCCCGTCATTTCCATCAACCCAGAATCCGCTTACAAGATGAATTTTTTATACGAAAGCTCTCACCTCCGAATGTCGTCTGGAATTCTTTGGACGTAAAGTTACTCCGTATGAAACATCAAGTGGGGGACGGACACGAGCAGGAGATGTGAGGTCATCTGAGGCAGCTGAAGCTTCTTCTGATTCTCCATCAGATCCTATCCTCGGATGTTCAGCAACAGGAGCTATATAGCAAGGAGATTAAAAATTCATCAACATATATATATATATACACCGCAACACGGCCAACGGAAATTACTACGTGACTCGTCCCGACATTATATTATATTATATTCTTTCTAGGCAAGTAACTCTTTTTTGGAACTCTTGGAAAATTATTCACGGGATCCGGATAGCCCGGATGTGGTCCCACTTCTAAATTATCTACGAACGTAGCAGAGAGCTCAGTTTTCCATACAAATAAAAGTACACATTTTATGTTTCATTACCGAGAGTGGGGAATGTTGTACTCCTACAAAAACCTGACGCATCATTACCGGCCATAGTACTACTTCGTGGAACGGCATTTCGACTAGATTTCCGTGTTCTACGTCGATGACCTATTTTCAGTGACAGTGATGATAACCACGAGTTTAGGGAATCGAGACGGGATACCATTGTCTTTCCACTGCAGTCCGAATCTGTCGCTAGCACTATTTTTCTTTATTATTATTATGATTTTAGATAAGGTTGATATTGGCATAGGCTATATTATTAGTGGAGAAAAAGTTACTATATATGTACACAACTTCGCACTTTGTCGGAAGTCAACAGAGAGGAGCACATCGGAGGAAAAGTGACAGGGAGCTCTGGGCTGCTAACACGGCACCCAGCCAGCGAGTCTCTCCTTCTGAGAGTGAGCAAACAAAAACTTTTTTCAAGTTCAACGAAATTCTTTTTTCCAAATCCCCATGTGAGCTTTGAAAATAAATTGCTTGTTTAAATGTATAATCACGAAACACGGTAACGATCTCTCTCTCTCTCTCTCTCTCTCGCTCTGCCCACCACAACGACGACAGTGTACAGTATGTTGAAACGGGCAATAAAATTTACTCCAAAACTCAGGCTTGATTATCTCACTACTTGATTATCATTTGGTCACGGTTTTAGCTTGGTCCTGAAGTTCACATGTGTGTAAATGATGCACCATCATTGACGAAATAGTAATATAGTGTACTAGTAAGTAAAGTACTCGACTCTAGTTTCAGTTTTTTTTACGACATTCCCACTAAATCTAATAAGTGTTACGTCGTGGCTACTTATATTGGTGTGTACTATTAAATGGATGTGCATATGATGAGTAAGTGAATGTTGGCCACTGCATGTGTTTCTCCAAATTGCAGTCAGTCAGCATGCTCTGGCTTCTTGACACTCACGCTACGATATTTACAAGTAAAATTAATATTTGCTGCGTGTGAATAATTCTTATATGAGTATCGGAATTAATGAACAGGTAGATAATATATATATATAGTAAATTTTCCACGGTAGAAAAACGACGAACGACAACGACGTCTCAAGTAGAGTAGGTAATTTGAGATTCCACTATATTGTTTGACTGTTTCTTTTTGAGGAGGTTCCACACTAAGGACACATGCTTTTCCTTTGCCACCTTCGCCTCCGTCTTCACCTGGCTGCCTCAGAGCAGCGCCGCAAAGAAGTCATTTAGTAAATGAGATGTGTAGTCAATGGACCCAAGTACAGAAACTGTTAGGATTTTATTATAGTTTTTTTTCTAAGTAGTACGTAAGGATTTTTAGGTTGAGCTCTGACACGAAAGTGAGAATAATAATTTAATCTTGTGTGTGGAGTGATGATGATGATGAATTTAATGCTTTGTTTAAAAAAAAAGATCACATAGACACTAATGCAGTAAAATGCCTTTTTGGTCAATGATCTATTGTCTCATTCGCCATCCCAAAAAATCCTCTTCTTGGCTCGTCGCTAACACTCTCGTCTCTAACAAGTCTAATTGTTTAACCCCTTGGAGAAAATTACGTTGGAGTATTTTTCCAATTAGCACATTCCCCTTTTTACCGTGATTAGCACAATTTCCTCAACTGCTGCTGTTCACACCAGCAAAGTCACACAACAAAACTCACAAAAAAAAACACTCAAAGCTCGTGGTGATCATATTCTCTTAAGTAGATTTTGTGTATGATGTGTAAGCATAAATACTATTGTGCTTGCGTGTGTAACAAAATTTTTCCATTACCACACACACACACCAAAATCCCTATAACAGACTGACTTTTACTTCTGAACCACACGGTACGTACGAAAGAAACCTACTAACACAAAGGAAGTAGAGTAGTAAGTGAGTATAGGTAGTTTTTTTAGTTCACTTTCACGTTTTCAAGGTCTATATAAAAAGCTTGAGAAACTACTTACTTCTTGCTCTCTACCTTTTGACAAAGCTTGCTTGCAGTCACCTTTTGCCTAACAGCATCAACAACATGCTCTCTAACCCTTTTTATAATTGAAATCAAGGGGAAAACAAAAGGAAAGGAGTAGTTACGGAATGAGTATCAATCAGCCTTTTTGAAATATATTTTCCAGAAGAAACCATTTAGTAAGAAATAAAAAAAGTCAAGTGAATTCTGCCATATTTTTTTGAGAGGAATGAGAGGAGAGAAAATATCTAGCGTTGACCAAGCGGGCTTGTTGTTGTTACACACAATGGATGATTGCTGATGGATGGAGCCCTGTTTTTGTCGTCTCTCTCTCTGGAAAGCAGAAGCTCCCAAAGAGAAAGAGAGATGTTGTATAATGCAGTTTCCGTAAAGAGAGGAAGTAGGAGGCGAGAGATTCCCCGAGAAAGTGATACACCAGTAAATATTGGTAACACAAGTTGAGACCGTATGCTGAAAAGCAGGGTGAGAGAGAGATATTAGAAGAAGCGCAACAACAGCAGCAGCAGCAAACTATATTGCCTTTCACTCGTCTTACTTGCCGCACTACAAACTCCTACTCTCATCCATTGTCTCTTTTTATTTTCCCTTTTAACCGAAAAAAAGTATTTCTCTCTTTCTTTCTCTTTCTCTCTCTCTCTAGACTAGCTTCACATATTCAACGCTCTGCTTTTTCGCTTGTGTGTTGTAGAGTTATCCTCGCTCCCCGTAAGTGAGTGTATTACAGCTTGGGTGAAACGGTTATCTATGTGTTTTGCTGGTTGCAACTAACTAGCTATCCTCACTTACTACCATAATTTACTGGTTTCCCCTTCTCCAGTATATGTATCACATCAGCAGCAGCAGAAGCAGCACTGACATCGGAGGAGTAGTTGCAGGGAACCTGGAAAAGCTGCTCCTGTGAATACGAATCTCTCAAGGTTTTTATTCCAGCAGAAGCAGCACAGCACTACTACTTGTCCCCCAAAGCCACTATACCAGCACACGGTGACCGGGCTCCAGTGTGGGTAGGTACATTTCCTATGGAAAAGTATGACCGTGAGGCAGCAGCCGTTTTGTTGTTAAGAGGGATATATTTTCCGGGAAGCTTTCAGCATGGAATAATAGCCAGCTCATAGCGTGGAGAAAGTATATATAGTGGAGAGCTGAGCTAGAGGAGTGTGTGGTAAGGCTATATGGCAATGAAGAATGGAGTCAGAGGCAAGAGCAAGGAGCACCACCAACACCACCACCACCGCTGCTAAAAGAACACCGCATCGAATTGAACTGAATCACGGAGAATGTGTCGGAGCAAGAGCGGAATCGGAAAGGACGGATGAGAAGAAATATTACGCTTAATAGTATTAAGCATTCTCTGGTTCGTTACCAATTCTGTGCTGCACATGTACGCAATATACTTCCGTCGTCCTCCTCTCCTCTCCTCTCCGCTTTACGGAAAGCGCTATACTATAACTCTGATAAACTCCTTTTTTTACATCGTTTCTATGGGATACACATCTGTCCCACTCTCCACATCTCCCACTTTACCATTCCAATTGCAAAAACGAGGAAGAATGAAGAGAATGGAGAATAAGATCTAGAGAGATCTCTTCAACGACTTCTCTGGTGCAGAAAAAAAATGTGCCAGAATTCCATCCTTATACATATTATATAGTCGCACTAGGTCTCACTTTAAATGATTCAATATGAAGGCATAGGAGCCAGCCCGAGAGTTGAGTTGACGGTATAATCATACTACTACACACGTTCATTTTCATATAGACAATTTCCTCCAAACCTTTTATCACAATCCTTTTATGGCTGTATTGTAAATTGGGTGATGCAAACAACTTTTTCCAACGGCAAGACTAGAAGACATGAGTTGAGCAGAGACATGATGGGAATACACGCAAACTAAATTCCTACATTATGCATTTATATTCTCACAGATGAGCGTAAACTGCATACTTACATTTAACAGCATTATCATCACACCATACCATGTATGTACATGATTCTAGAGAGGAAGAATGAAAAAAAAAACTATCATCCAGGTGATCCACATATTCACACAGCTATTGTTAGGCATAATTTGAGATTTTCTTAAAAAGTTTCTTTTTCTTCAGTATGTATGCAGAAAACTATATACGGCTCGCAGAGTACATGTTACTACTACTACTACTACTTGACTACTACTCCATTCTCCCTCTGCGGTTTCTCCATTACGCTCTTAAGAACGTGTCTGGTGGATGAAGCAAAGGTCCGAGTCCGTGTAAGTGGCATAAAAGGAGAATAGAATGCCTAATCCAGGGAAAATCATATAAAAACGGCTGACAAGATGTTATCCCATGTTTTTCCCCTACTTTCTTGGATAATTTCGCGTATGTGGAAGACGACGCGACGACGACCCAACTCAAAAATGTAAAACTAATCTCGGAGAATAATAATTTTTTTTACCCCGTGTATGGTTTTACATAATATCCTTCTAAATAGCTCTCTTTCAGGCTCTCTTCTTTCAACATATTACCTACCTAGGTTTTAGTCAAAGCACCATGACGGCTAAAAAGGCCAATAATACAACAGGGGAAGTTCCACTTTTTTTTCTTTCTTCTAAACCTTGACTTGAGTCAACTCCAAAAGGCTAAGCAAAATTTCCCTTTGGCACCCACTCCCGACGACTCTCTCTACAACAGTTCCATCCATACCCATCCAACTCTACATATTGCATTAGTTCTGGAGGAGTGGAGCGCAGTCTCGTACAGCTCCCGGTGCCCATTGATCCCATTTACTTTGTACTTGTGCTCATTGTGTACTTATGTGTGTACTCCTCTCTCTCTCTCTCTCTCTCTCTCTCTCTCTTTCTTTTGGCTACAACTTTTTTTTCCAAGCTATTCCATCGGAGATTTCCCATAATACTAAAACAACATATATATACAACAACGAGCTTCACGGGTTCTTCCCCACTTGCTTTTTTTACTTATCTGCCTGCACAACACAACGAAGCGTACGTACGTACACTGTGCTGTATACGATGGGAAGTGTATATTGTATAAGAATAAGCTAGTAGTTGTGACAAAAAAAAATTGGTGCGGACTTGACTTTTATCCCAGGTAGTATTTTTTATAAAAAGTGGCCGTAAAAAACACATTTTAAAAAATTCTTGCTTGCAAACCTCTCCACAATTTCCCTCTTGAGCGAGAAGAGATAAAGCAATAAAGTTGTCACAAAACTTATGGTTCAATATATACTTCTCACAACTCGGGACGTCGGGTGGTAAAAAAAGGGGATATCATGACGCATCAGAATGGGTTTGATCTTGCACAGATCCACTCATCTTCAGTCCATTTTACGCTGCCAGCGAAACTCTTTCTCTCTCTCTCTCTCTCTCTCTCTCTCTCTCTCTCTCTATCTCTCGCTCTTTTTTTAGACAATAAGATTTAATATATGAGATAAACCAAAGGAAAATGGTCCATTGGGCAATAAGGTCGTTTTTTCCCGTTCGTATCATAAATCCAGTTTCATTCCTCGTAGTTATTCTGCTCGGATTCACTTTCTCATCCAGCAGAAACGAAAACAATTAAGGTGAATTGCCTTCACTCTCTCTGGCGTGTGTGTGGAGTAAGCGGATTTTTGTTTTTCCCTTTGTCAGACGGATCCAGAAATTATCATCATCGTCAAAGTGTATATAGAGCAGCGAGGTTGAAAATGAAAGGTGAATTATCAAAGTAGTCGTCACCACTAATTGCCATCCACTTGAGTAACGTCTATCAATGACTCTCTCGGGCACTAAACTTGCTCATTAGCTGCTGACTTGGCGGCTGAACCCATTACCTTACAAAATCCTCCCTCCCCTCTTTTGTTTCATACGTACGTACGTACGTACGTACACGCTTTATAAATAAAAAGATTAGATGGGATTTTTCCAAAATGTAGTTACTCCTGAGCTCTCTGTTTCGCAGTCTCCTCAAAGCATCACCACCGACAATCGTAAACACTTTCTGCCAATATATATATATATATACTGCCATGAGAATTAAGGCTAAAACTCAAGAGTTACGACGGTTTTTGTGTCGGGAGGGACTTTAGCGAGGACATGTGCCAGCTTTGATCATATTAGCAATTATGGCAATATCCATTCATTTCCTAACACAATATCCTCACTTATAAGTATATACGTACTATCAACTCTAACTCTATGCATATTAGAGTTGAATACGTCACAAAAAGAAAAAAGTAAAAGTAAGTAGTCTTACCTGGACGGCAGCTTGGTTCTGAGACTCTGGAATTTGCAAGCGAAAATTTTCTACCATAGTTAAAGAAATTAGATTTGGAATGAGCACGTCGACCTAGGGGAACAAGCAAAAGTAATCACAATCAGATGATGATGACGTTATAAACCAACGGTGTACGGATTTTCTTTTATTGGATGTGTGCCGACTGCCGACGTCAATCCAGCAAAAATTCAATCAAATAAAGCTTTACACCAATATAGGAAAAGTAAATGTTGAATGTTCGAGTTGACAGAAGAGCAGGCAGACAGGCACGGCACACAACACAACACTTCTTGTTTCCCCTGCCAAACTCACCATTTTCCCGAGGCTCTCCATTATCCGTAATTGTCAGATATTGGCGATTCCCGTCTTCGTCAATTGTGAGATGCTCCGCAAGCTCGGATAAAGATCCATCAACGGGATATCGAATGTGTGACAGTCGACGACGGATCTTTTCCCTCAGACTCATCTTTTCCCTTGAAGGCACTTAAAAATTAAGGAGGAATTGTGTCGACAAGAAATGTTTATTTATGCTGAGATCCACGGAGTAGTAGCAAGTAGTTAATTTCACTGACGGAAAGAAGATTGCTTTTTGTCGGCTCGAAAATAACAAAAAGGCTATCAACGTATATATCCTCGATTTGTGTGTATCTGGAGCAGGGAGGAGGAGGACGAGGTGGGAAAAAGGTCTAATTGTTGCTGTTCCTCGTGTTTCGCCGTGTTTTCGTTTTGTCGTACAAACTGGTGGTGGAACTAGGATTGAATCTATCGAAAATCATATGAAAAAAAACGAGAAATTTACCAAAACAGGTTTAAGTAAAACACTGGCAAAGCATCATTTTGACATCATCATCATCATCATTGCAACCTTTTCCACGAAAATTATTCGTTCTTGTTGAGGTTTTGCTCTCATTATTGTCATTATCCTTACTTATTTACTTTCATTACGCGTGATGACTAATAAAAAATGTTAATTTCGACATATACGCTGCCATCGCATAGCAAAGGGTGAGAAATTTCTACTTATTTTCTACCACCAACATAACACCACCATCTTTAAAGCAAAAGCAACTGTTTCTATTAAAAATATTCCGTGTCCTAGTGGAATTTTTTATGTACGCACAAACCATATTTTAGTAGTAGTAATAGTGCCCATATTATGCTATTTATTACAAAGAATGATGCTGATGATGAGGCGGCGGCGGCTTTTTCTAGTTGTAGAAAGCATTCATGAATGATTTTTTGTCGAACATTTGTTTTTATTGAATAAGCAAGTTAGACGGCGGTTATAATCTAGTTATGCCAGCCCCCGGTAAGCACCCAACTTGGATTTTCCCCCAGAAAGCGAAAAATGTATGGAGCATAATAATAACTGCATATATGTAACAGCCTCTTAAAGTAAGTTACAATGTACGCGGAAGAGCTATATATATATGTATATAACATATATTTCGTGTATTGTCTTTGAAGAACTTTGCGTCAAACTGAATTCGTTATTCTTGGTACGACTTCTGCTACTACTAGTACGGCTTCTTTGAGATGAGGGAATTAATTAGCTCTCCTGTTGACCTTGAGTCGTCGAAGAAAATTCCCATCACTTTGTTACCTTTGGTGTGTGTGTGTGTGTGTGAAGCTCGTCGTCGTCACCCATCCAGGTGTTGTGAATAGAGAGCGGCGTCACTGATCACGACAACGAATCCAAAGCTAGTTGTTACCGCCGAGCCGGTACACACACAAGTTTTTCGCTACTGCTGCTGACTGTTTACCGAATCTTTCCAGAAGCTTATTTATGCTCCGTGACGCCACGTGAACGGAGTTTTGCTGCTACAAAAGGTCATAGTCATACTCCGAAAGCCTAATGCTTTAGTTTTTTACGTGTGTGTGGGAGAACAAAGTTCCCATGTTGCATGTTTCGTCGTAAAGTCGTGAGCTTTGTGAGTCAGCGTGAACGGTGGGTGACAGAGAAGCGTTCTAAACAGCAATTTATTAGAAAAGAGGTAGTATATAGTATATAGCCTCGACGAGAGCGAATAAATGTTTCAAGCAGGATTATTATTATATCATTTGGAGTTTTGGAGTGGAGGAAGGTTGCTGCGCGTTTCCTTCGTACACAACGTACCCAACGCAACAGTAGCACAGACAGAGAGACAGCGAAAATTATGCAAAAGAGTTGATTCCCACGCGGAGATAAAATTGAAAATGCACAGTAGTACTTTATAATGCAATGAAGCAAAGCAGAGTTGGTGTTTTGCACGAAACAACTTGTTTCTTTATTAGTATTACTCAGGTACAATCAACGTAAAGAAGAAAAAATAACTAGCAATTAGCAAGTGGAAAAGATTCCCACTCTCCCAACATTATATTATTATTGTATTCCCGGTATTTTAATGCAAATCGTTAAAGCACCTTAAAAATGGTCGTATAATATGGGTATTCTACATTTGGCTATATAGATAGAGTAACAGAGTCAGTCATTAATTTTCAAAATGTTGATGGTAGGGCATTGTTGATTAATTAATATAGCAATAGGCCGTTGTTTTGTTTCTGTTTCAATTAGAGAGTGTTGGCAGTTTAGATGTATACCGTTCTACCGGATGATGATGTCGCGTTTTTTGGGTTAATAATGCGGAGATTAAAAACATAGAAGATATTTGTCAAGAAATAATATTTTATGTGTAAACACCTGTGAGTAAATAATACTGGTGAGATTAGCTGGATCTAGATTTCCAGTTAGCGAAAGAGTCCAATGTTGTTGTTAATCTCGGTGGCCCAGGCGTCCCCAGTAAATCATCTCTTTTTCAGTATACAATAAATTGTAAAAAGGATTTATCACATTCGTTGTTTGCGTTTTCCAGTGGAGCACTACTCTCTGATGAGATGTTTTCAGTCGTTGCAAAATGTTGACAGTTATATGCGCATCACCACCACCACCACCACCACACACATATACCACACCACTCCGGAACTTGTTGCGAGTCTTATCACCAGTGAGCAGCAAGCAGTCAGCAAATGGAGGAAACTTCTGGTTGATGATAGCGTGTCATGCCCAAAACATTCGCATAATATTAGGACGAAAGACAGAGTAGTAGTAGCGCTAGCTTAGCTGACAGAACTGACGTGACTGAAAGACGATGGCAGGAAAAAAATATCTGGAAAAGTACAAGAAAAAAAATAATGATTGATATCACGAACCGGAACTAGGAATCACCAACTTATGCTCACATATTCACAAGAAGGAACAGGACAAATAAATCCTTTTTTCTTAAAATAAATGGGGTATTTTATGCTGAAAACCGCAGGCACACACGAGAGTTGTTTGCTGCCAAAGAAGGACCACACGTCGCGAGCAAAGTTTTGCTTGTGTGTGTGTGTGTGACATGAATAATATGTATATTGAGACCACGACCTAATAATACTTTCTCTTCTTTTTTGGAAGCCATAATGGATTTATTTTTTCCAAGAACTGGAATCATCCACAAAAAAAATAACGGAACCATTCCAAATCCCGCAACTTAAATGTTTACTCTTGAAAATAAAATGTGAGGAAATACGGCAGTGGGATTGATTTATTCCTTTGTCGTGTCAAATGACGGAAGTTTGCAAAAGATAACACACGACAAATATACTACAACATCATGAATGAGGCACAACGTGATACCACTGTTTGATTGCTGGCCGTCGTGTGAGTAGTGAGTACTACTCATAGTCATACACTTATGACTATGACTTAGAAAAGCGAAACGAGTTAAGTTGTAAAAAAATAAACTGTCGTTGCCACTGCACTACTCTCTACTACACACGACTAGTGGAGTAGTAGTATTAGTAGTGTTGACAATCCTCGTAAAACTATGATTTACCTAAATAAAAGGTTTTTTAGTCCGTTGTTAAGTCATCATTGCGCTAACAACCCACGCTGTGTTGCACTTTCAGAATTATACACTCCCTGCTCCCATTTTCCCTTCCCTTGTCAATAATAATGCAAAGAGATGCACAGTGCATGATATGAAATGAAAAAAACTACTACTAGTAGAAGAAAAACTTATTAGTCAGTAGTAGTTGGACTACTCTACTACTGACTGGGAAGTGGGAAGGAGGCAGTCCAACTTAAAAAAAAAGTGTACTTTGCACACACAAACTGAGATCAGATCAGAGAGCAAACTGTGAACTGATTGTGCGAGAGAGAGAGAGGAGAGGGTGAACAAAGTTTTAGAGTTTACGCTTTCGTTTGATCCTCATCTCATCGTCATCAACTGACATGGTGACAATTTCATGCATTCATACACCAAGTTTGTCGTCGATAACCTACACGCATGTACTTATAAAATATCAACAGATAAAACATCTCTTTTTTTCTCCTTTCATGATCATCATGTTACACGCTTATTATGCATGCTGCGTTTATGTCTCACACAAATGAAACCAGCAAAATCAGAGTACACAACTATATATGATACGATATACGATACACGCATTCCCTTCTGTGCAGCACAGGTTACAAAAATGACTCCTACATGAGCATTTTTGTGATCAAGGTAGAAAAAAAAGGTTATTTAAATATGTAAGAAGTATGCTCAATCCCTATTGTTTAGGTTTTGATTAGCACATGGATATAGAGGGTGAAACAAGGGGGTTTACTTGTAAAAGGGTTGTCTACACCGAAAATGTGTCACAGCCTACAAGGATCTTGAGTAATTTACCTTTTGAAATTTGGATTTTGAATTCAATGCACAAACCCACCAAGTTTGTGATTTTTTTTTTGTGATAAGCAAATCCAAAAATAAACTTTTGTCCTTTATCTCCTTGGTTGGTTGCTGCTTTGAGTTAAAAGCTTGAGTCTGCTGATGAATTGAATGAGAAATCAATAAGTATCTTTTAAACAGTCAATCAGCGACGAAAGCTATTGTGATTGTCACATATTTTGCACTTTAATAGCTCTCTGTTGCACTACATCTCAGCCAACCAGAAGTGCAGACATAGCATTTACAGCAGCAGCACAGGTAATATATAAATCCCAACCGTAAACCTTATAATATTGATTAGCTGACAAAAGTCTGCAGTGTGACAAACGTGTCGGGAGTAAACAGTTTATATTGCCAATTACGCTCAGGGTATTTATGTGCAGCCATCCTATCACTTTTCTTTCCTTATCAGTCCAAGTGTCAAGTGAGATTAAATTTATGACGACAGCAGCAGTTTCTACTACTGCAAACTCTCCAACAAATGCACTCGCGTAAATAAAGGTAGTATATGACTGATGTGAGTGAAGTTATAATATATATGGGTTACTGACTGACTGACTACCACTTGTCAATGCAGTTGGATTGGATGTCAGTAGTAGTAGTAGTGAAATTGTTCTCTAGTGTTTACACAATTTCGCAAAAAGGGGTAATTTTTAATAATTAGCAGCTTCAAAAATGCACCATCGTCAATCCACTCAAAATCCCTTTTGACGATGGGTTTTCCTTTCACAAGTTTACTTTATGAGCTGTACCCTCTGTTTTTTGTGACATACCATAATAACTCTGTATGTTCTACTACTAAGCCATTGACTTTGACAATACACAAGGTTCAATGCCAATCAACCCATATAAAAGGAGTAAATAAATTGACTCACTCAACCCTCCATCTCCAAACTGCCTGCACAGATATAAATGGGTTCTTTGCACATTTTTGTTTGGTTAGTGTACCATTTGTGCCATGGTTTATGTCTTTGCGAGAGAGAGGCACAGAGGCAGAGAGAGAGAGAGAGGGAGAGAGAGAGATCGGTCGGAGAGTGATTTACAACCAGGAAGCTTTGTTTAGCTTTGCAAGATCGCAAATAAAATGACTCATGAATACGCACGAATGGAGTTGCCTAGTCAAAACATGTTTTGTTCCGGACTTGTGACGACAGTTTAATTGGAAAAAACAAACGCCTATTTATATTTACTCTGCATTTTATTAAAATTATTTTGCCTGTTTTTACTTTTTTATACTATCATAGGCTAACCCACGACGATGCGATGCTCCTTGACTTTATTATGGTGAGGTCTGCCCACACCTGGAGGAAAAAATAAACTATATGGGCAAAAGAAAATGTACAATTTAGTTTATTTCCGCGAGGCGAACGTGAAATTTCTATAAACATGGTCGGACAGACAACAACACAATGGTCGTCTTTATTCCGTCAAAAAGCCGGCTACTTTCCATTTTTTTTCTAATGAAGTGGCTTTCCACAACGAAAGTAGCACATGGCTGCCTGCCCCACGAATTGCCACATTTTGACAATGCACTAAAAAGTGGCAAACTAGAGGAGAAAAAATATAAAAATGGTTTAATACGTAGTGAGTACTGAGTAGCGAGTGACTGACATGTGCGTATGCATGTAATAATAATATATACATATATATTATGCATTTGCTGATTGTGGTTTTTGCTCTTTCCTCTGAACTCTTGAATATTCTTCTAAAAAAAACTCATTTTCCGCAAAACGCACATAAGTCATTATTATTATGGAAAATACCTACCTAACTTTGGTTTCTAAACCCCTGCTCTCTGCTTCCTTAAATAAAGCTTCCTCTCCTTCCACCAAACACATAGGTAACTAATCTCAGATTACCTTTTTCCCAGCTTTGACGATGGGCAGCATCGTAAATGTGTGCATTTATTATGATTAGGCTCAGAAAAACACTGCTTTTTATTTCATTTCTTGAATGAATGGACTATTATGCATTATTCCCCTGCAAAAAAATGTGATGTGATGCAATACCGTGTTGTACCAATGAGAAGGATTTTTTCCCTCAAGGACATACACTCTAATTGGTATGATTCACGAAAAAATTCCGCAATAACTGCCAAAATACTTTTTTTATGTGAGCACATATCTCACAACAACCGCAGCTTCGTCCATTTCCTTCATTGTATTTCAAACCCTATGTTTTTGCATATAAAAGTATATATCCTCTACGCGTTTCCTCTTAATTGAAAAACAAAAAAAGGCTTACCGGAACGACGACGAACGATTGTGGAAGACTGTGGTGATTTAACTTGCAAGAATAATTGTAGTATGTAAAATGCAACTCTCTGTCTGCCTTGTTGAGTAGTCGCTCGGGAGGAGTTGCAGGCGAAATGCCGAGTTAAGATGTAAGATGGCTTTTGTTACAAAAATATTATCATTATGTAATGATATTATGTATACTCCACATTAGGTTACGAACGACGACCGACCGCCGTGACAACGACGACTCCTCCGAGTTACACGCTACACGGAATTGATAAAATCATAAAGGGAAATTGTAACTTTTTTCTGGAGTCTAATAATATAATATAATCCACATAATCACACACTATAATATGATTCGTTGAGTACAACTTCTCCGTTCGCCGCGTCGCGGTTATACCAAAATGCGATATTATTTTTTTTAACAGTTGTCACATAAAACAAGCACCCGCCGCGGTGAGTTAACGTTGCACGAGTCAAAAAACAATTGAGAGAGTAGAAATTAGAGATTATAGCTGCCGACAATTAAAATCTATTAAGAGGACAAAATAATAATAATAAAAAAAGTAAATCTATTGGCCCCATTCAGACACAATTAGAAGTGAAAACACCATTTTTATTATGTATTTAAAAATCAAGGATACTCCTCCTGGGGTAACGGCTTCATTAATTCGAAACAATGGACTAAAAGGCACTTGGGCTACTTCTTCCCTGGCTATATTATCCCCAGATTAATGACTTTTTTAATTTTGTCTTCCTCTTTAAAATATTGCGTTAGTTAGAGTCAGTCTCATTTTCCTAATAATATAATATTGGTCTCACTGACCTGTGTGGGAGGGAGGGAGATGCGAGCCTGCTTTAATCCGCTTCAATGTTACTTTTTTAATTTTGTCTTCCTCTTTAAAATATTGCGTTAGTTAGAGTCAGTCTCATTTTCCTAATAATATAATATTGGTCTCACTGACAGTGTGGGAGGGAGGGAGATGCGAGCCTGCTTTAATCCGCCTCAATGTAAATGCAACTACTAACTTGGAAACTGTCATATCAGCTTGATATCATGACAGAGTAAACATAACGTGACGTTACCAAAAATTGCATGTCATCTCATGAGTTGTTGTGTAATCCAAAGTTGGATATTATGCGACATGATGATGATCATGTCGAGAGTTCAAGAGGGTGATGATTTGCCTTGGCCAACGTCAACGTTGGATATTCATACATGTAATAATAACAATAATCATCATGAAAAATGTAATCGTGTATATATCACAGTTAAACAGGGCTGCACCATTTGATATCTCCTATGCCCATCTTCACCCTCCGAATTCCTAGTTTTTCACTGCAAGTCACAAGTTGGCCTGCTGATATTGTTTAATGGGGGATCACCATCAGAGTCATGTCATCATCACCTTCCAAGACGAACAAGTGGTTGGAAACGGTCTCAAAGTTTCAACTCAACAAACACAACAATAATGCGCACAAACACGAGTAGAGTCCACCAAAGTAAAAAAAAAATCAACCGGTGCAACGGAATCTCATATAAAAAGGGCACAAAAAAACATCAACACAAAAGAACGAGCGAGCGAGGCGGAATAGGGGGAAGAAAAAAAAACGGAGAGCGACACTTGACAAGAAGGCAAGTATAGGGATATTTTTTTTCGGTTTATTCCCGGATATAAAAAGTGTTAGGCAGGAGGCACGCACTACTCCTTCCTGCAGTCAGTCACTTTGTGCCAGTCCGTCATCAAGGCATCATCATGATCATCAGGTTGGATTGGAGTGTTTTGTTGGTTTGGTGGAGGGAGTCACACAACAATTTCTCCACAATTTCCCCTTCCTTTGAGTCCTCTTGTAAAACTTTTTAGCAATTAACAACACTTTATTATGGACCACTCTCTCTCTCTGGCTGGATATACATATGTACACTGCTGGAGTCTCTCTCTCTCTATCATGGACTAACGCTTCCTCTGCGTCCACATAATAACCAAACCACCGAGGAGAGAATCACTGACAAATTAACCAAAAATATGTGTGGAGTGGAGTTCATTCTCCCAGTCTATAAAAATGAGATGACTATATGATAATATCCTCCATTCTGCTGATGAACGCGTCAACAACACTCACACACACTCCACAGAAGCCCTATCTCATCTCCTTCCAAGTAGCGTTTCCACCGCTGACAATACATGGGGACTGGACTGGTGGGGGAACTGACATCTGAAAGGGAAAATGGGACAAAGATTAATTAGATTTAAAAAAAAAATTCGAGAGATTTTTGTTTTTCTCGAGAATAGTTCACAAGAGAGAGAGAGGAAGTAAGTTTTTCCCCCGATTTGGTCTGCGCCATTACGCCAAGTGGCAATGATAATGATAATAACATATACATAAATTTGTACACACAAGGCTAGGATTTGGTGTGAGGATTGCCAGTGTCCCATCTACATACTTATATTATACGAAAGACGAATATGCTACGAATATATGTATATATATATTTAAATTTATGGTTTTGCCTTTTGGTTTTTAGATTTTGGACATTAGCAATTCCCTGCCTGCCTGCTTCTGCTGTGATTCACTACCACTGCTGCTGCTAATAACATTGTATAAGTACAACTAAGGTAACGTCGTCGTCGCTCGTCGTAGTACACAACAACACAACAAGTCAGTATGTTGTGTACTCACACAAGGCACACACTCACTCTGTATATAGATGTTCAAGAAGAGTTGTATGATTTTTTTTTACAAAAATGTTCCAACAACCTAAAGTAAGTAAGCAGTCATCATACTCTTGCTGCTGTTGTGTTGTTGTACATTATTAGGCAGCAGTCAGGGTTACGAATGTTGCTTGAAGCTTGTGTGTGTGTGTAGTTTTTACAAGACGGAGAGCTAACAATGAGGATGATGATGATGATGATGATGATGATAATCGTGTGTCTTTTATGCATATATCTTCCCTCAAAGGTTTTTTTTCCTTCTTAGTTTTCCTTGTGGTACCGTGGTGATGGTGATGGGATGGATGGTTCGTAGTATGCGGTGGTAAAGGTGTATTGTTGAGATGCTGCTGTGTGGACGGTGGTGGTGGTGGTGGAGCCTGCAGTCATCACCATCATCATCCCATCGTCGTAATCAGTAAGTAAAATGTTGGTTTGCTACAAAATATGAAGGCGTATCATATTCATGATATAACTTTTATGTACATATTACCATGGCATCATATCATCATGGAATGAAATGAACAGAGTCTGTCTTTTTAACCGAGTATATATATACGACGGAAGCACAGTTCTTTATCCTATCTGGCTATTACGCCAACTACATGAGGCATACAGGAGAAATACATTACATTAAGATTCATTCTCACTCATTGCATTGCACTGCACATTGCACAGCACATTTTGAGAGAGAGTACAGAGTACAGAGAGTGGTAAAATGGTAATCCACGTAGTCATTTAACATTTTCCACTTTTGCCTCGTCGGCTAATCCCCTACTATAAAGTGGATGAAGTACGTATGATGATGATGATGAATCCATGCAACAACCATTCTTCAACAACTCTATTGCATACACATAAACATCATATTGGTTGGTAGAGTTCTGCTCTGCTCGAGAAGCAAGTTGCAAAGGAGAGGAAGAGGAGGCAGAAGGGATAGAGCAAGTTTTAGAGGATCATCATATCATCATCCATAATAGAAAAATATGCATGCATGATGCTCCATTCCATCCAAAAGTCCAAGTCGTCGCTACATATATTGCATTTTGCATTGACATGGGATGCCAACCAGCTAAGCAGCATCATCTCATGATCATCATCAACAGATCAGCTTTAAGCTTTTTCCCTACCTCGACGACTCACTATTCTCAGTCAATGCTTCTTCTCCATCTCGACCAGCAGCAAAACAAGAACGGCAATACGAGAAGATGATATAGTAAAAATGATGAGGATGACGAGGAGGAGGATCATGATGATGATGATGATGATCGTTCAAGTACACCAGACCAGTGCATATAGAGAAATAGCAGGAGGAGAAGGAGATGCATACGAAGAGTGGAGTAAAATGTATGAAATGGGCTGTGGATATGGCAGAATACTGAATATTAAAAAGAGTTTTTGGCAGGAGGAGGCTAACTAAAGTAGTAGTAGTAGTACAACACACATGTGTTTTGGTGGAGAATGTATTGCATTATTGGACATTGGATTTTGCTCGGCTCTCGCTCTCAGGTTGCAAGAAGAAGAAGAAGAAGAAGAGATCTGTGATGATATCCTCGAAAAACGTTCACCTTTTCTGTTGTTGATCTTTTTCGTTTCGTACCCATGCCGCTCCAAAGTTACCAAAGTTTGATGCCTTGCTTGCTGCTGAGAATGCAATAATATGCACATTCATTTTCGTTCAGCTCATCATCTCGCATGTTTTTATTATTATTTTTTTCTTCGTTTATGATAACTTCTTCTCGTAGTATCCATCCAACTCGAGGAGAGTTTCTCTGCGCCAATGGCACAATCTTTGCATATCAGATCAGCAACCAAAAACTCTATAAGACTCTATTGGGTTGTGTGGAGTATTAATAGCACACACTTTCTTCATCCATATCCCTTTTCTTACAGAGCAGAGGTACGACGACTACGACGCGACGTACGACAGGGTCGCCACGCCACAACATCAACACTTATATGAGCCGAGGGAACTACCTAAATTTGTGTGTTGATGCGGCTTCTCCGTAGAGATAGAGATTATGCAAAATATGAAATGAATAGGAAACAAAAGGTAGGTATGTACGTACACTTGGAGAGAAAAAATGAACATGGCAATGGCCATATTTAATGCAGTGCAAAAAAAACATGGGACCTCAGGTTATATTAGTTACAAACAGCAGCTCATCATGAATGCATCTACTACAATACACAGGATTAAAGGATTTTCTTGGGGCGAAAAAAATATCAGCCGAGGAGACTTGTAATTACTGTAATGGACAAGGAGATCATGCATAAAATTTATTATGGGTAAACAGACGACATGGAGAATATTTGCCCAGTTTTCTTGTGGATTGTGTTATATTAAGTATATCGTCGCTGTCCTGACGTTCTGCCACTATCCAGTTTTTTCCCCTTTCCACTGCTGCACAACAAGACGACACGAACAGGACGACTGCGACTGTATGGAACAGCCTAGATTAGAAAAAAAGGGCGAGAGACAACGAAATCCTCTGATAACAACGTAGTATAACTAACAATAATGGGATACACTTTTTTTTGCAAAAAATTACTACAAATCGCATATGTGTACTTTTTTTTGTTGCACTCTAGCCAGCCTCTCGGTCTTCTTTTTGATGGGAGACTAGAGATTAGACCCTGTACACTTATTTTCTTTTTTTTTGCTAGAAATTAAACTGCAGACAATGCAGACCGGGGGACGTAGGTAGATGCGATGCTAGCTAGCTAGAGCCCAAGCAAATAAAGCAAGTCAAAAGATGAGAAAGACAAAAGAAAGAGGATTTTCTCACACGAGGAGATGGAGAGATGCATCAGAGATCAGCAGCGGAAGATGATGCATTTTGATGTAAGTAAGGAACGAAAGGAGGAAGATTAGCCACATGTGTAGTAGTAGTGAGTGGTGTGGTGTGGTGATCGTAGTGCAGTGATCTCAACCGCGGAGAGATGTTCTTTTCTTTTTTTTCCTTCGTCTTCTTCTTCTACTGAATCATATTTGTTGTGAAAAAATGGTGGAAGAATGAGGAGGAAACATTCACCTCATCCTCCCTTTTCCTAGCAGCTCATCTCTCGCAATTTATTACCCCTTTTGGTGTGGTTTACTGGTTTCGAATTATCTTTGGCACAAATTACAAATATTTTTACTATTTCCCTTATCCTCATGTTACAAGGATGATGGAATGGATAATATGAATGGATGTCTTATATATGGCTCATCCTCTAAGTAGCTCCTTTTTTTATGTTGCAAATAGTAAAGTGCGAAAAATCTTGGAACAATCGTCGTGTGAAGCACACATACATGGTCTAGTCTAGAGTAAAAAGTAGTATGTAGTAGTACTTTAGTGTGCATTATGCATGCAACTACTTTGTGTGCTCCATCAGCAGCCAGAGTTTTCCTTCTTGCTTTCTACCGCCTCGTTCTTACAGAGAACAAAACGACTGCGGTGTTATATAGTTTTTTTTTTCGAAATTGCATCCTCCTCTTCTCCTTCTTCTTCTATACCTTGCGTTGTTCCCTTTTTTCCTTCTTCCTTTAGACCGGAGAAGAAGAGGAGAGGTGGCAATACAATCCTTTTCCTCCACATTTTGCTGAATGCCTAACTTGGATTTTACACCTAAACGTGTTCGAGGGGGAAAAGTGAGCACGAAATGAAAGATGATGGTTCACTTGATAATATAACACCAACACATTCAGTCAGACTATGACTCACACACATCGCATCGCATCGGAACAGCAGAGCAGCAGCGGTCATTTTTCCTTATTAAATTATGGTATATCATATATAAGTAAGTAGTATATGAGGCATAATATAATGTCTTTTGTGCCGACCAAGTAGTATTAGTTGGCAAGGAGGAGAATATGGTGGAGATTAAAAAGGATATAATAATAATATTATAAAATGTAACCTTCTTCATTTGCCAATTCAATGTGCTCATCGGCATACCATATCCCAAATATGACACACACCAACAACAACAACACCACCACCACGGCCGACGTACCTTATAGTTGTAGTTTACTCACATAACTTTCCAATCTCCATTATTACACGGTTTGTTGCAGTTGTCAGTGTGTTGTCTTTTTTTTTTGCACACTTGCGAAGACTTACTTGTCCGTGTACCTACGCACACGACACAGTTACAACAACTTGACGACGAGATGTGTGTGTAAGTACTTGCAGCAAAAAGGGCTTTGATTTCCAAAGGTATACAGAAAAGCGCTATAAAAACACGTATATATTGCAATTCCTTATGCAGCTCATTTTCTGCCTGCATGGGAATTAAACGACGACATTATCTCTATACTGGTAACAAGCTACACGTAGGCTGCAAAAAAAAACGTGTTCTTGGTCTTAGCGTTGGCTCACTGTGTGTGCTAAACGCTTCTTGTCCGTATGTCTGTCTGGAATACTCCGGACCGGAGCACTTTTTGCCAAATTGTCCTCCGTGTTTTGTGACCAATGCAAGAGCTTGTCCGCCCGTAGTGCAAAGTCCGGGCACGTTTTCCCCTTCCTTACTAAAATAAGGGATTATTCCTGCTTTAAGCTTGACTTCGCAAATTGGGGGCATCTTGTTTTAATTGCCCTTAGACCTTTTTAAACGAGAAGACTGTAAAAGTCATATAGATAACTTTCGTGCCGGGCACAATGATGTTTTGCCGTGTCAAGTCATGTTATGTCACGTCAAGGCATTTTATGTTGTTCAAATAGCTGTCGATTGGTACCCAACTTGATTTGTATGTTAGATTTGAAAATTTGAAATCGTCATACCGTTAAAACTGTCACGTAGTATTTCAAAATGTTGTCACCATGATAATCAGT
>JAANSN010002011.1:0-27495 GCA_036850665.1 Dicranocentrus wangi | reverse complement strand
GGAGATGCTTATCAAATTTTCTTAAAAGAACTCTATTTAACTGCTCATTTGATCCAGAGCCATCACATGTCCTCTGCAAAGCAAACACAGTCATCCCAACAATGTGTGTTTCTGGGATGTCCACAAATGTATCCAAAATCCAGTCCAGGGCTGCTACGTTTTCCTTTTCTATTGCAGCAGGTATCACGTGGTTGCAGATTCTATTTAACGGAATTAGATCAATAATCGTAGGCTGTCAAAAACCTCGTCTTCAAAAATCAATACTATGCTAATAAACGATATTTTATGTGAGACGTACACGGCTTCCGGTTGTCCTTCACTCTCGAATATCCTTACTTGTTGAATAGTTTCCCAAATGGTGGGATACGTTTGCTTAATGGCCAACAGTTCTGCATCTTTTTTTGATTTACTTTCTTGAGTGGCAACCTCATTCCTCAATTCACTGTCTGGATCCCACCCTACTGTTATCCATGGATTCCTTCCTTCGAAAACTTCTTCATCTAATCTCGCTTGATGCTTTCCAACAACCGAAGAGAGCAGAGATTTAGAAATTCGAAAACCCAGTACCAAAATATGTAGTCCCAATGGAACGAATAAGGTCTGGTCAATCTTTTCCATTAATGGAGGCATGCTATACAGTTTTAGAGACTGCTTTGACACAATCAGGTCATAGTGTATATCGTATATTACAACAACAGCTCCTTCCTCTGATGGATCACACCCGTATATTGCAATACTAGATTTGTCCTGCAGTGGGCACATAATTACAGGATTGCGGTTACTAACATATTTACCCAAATTCGCAAGTTTTAAACCACTAGACTCTTTGTTATTTTTCTGTAATTTCAATTTGTATATGAATCCGTCCGAACCTGAATTACAAAGAATGTGTTAACCATTACATCATATCACAAGTCGGTATTATAAATGTAGCATCAATTTAAACCTATGAAGTTTAAGAACTTACTGAAGTACACTAAATGTTTACTGGATTCAGAAATGAGAAAACAAAATCCCATAAGGCTGTCCTCCGAATTCCCAATTTCCCAGCGTTTAGACACGGTTGGTCCATTAAGCAAGGATATTTGTACAATTGACACTTGTTTACCCAACGTCTGTAAATTTTGCAAAACAAAACGAATGCATATAAAACTTGTATGTATGATCTAATGCCTATTTATTATTTTGTTATAAAATAAAATCAAATGTGATAATAAGGAAATTAAAGGTTTTTACATCTTTCTTAGTGGCTAAGTAGCAGTTGTTACTGCTTTCGTGCAACTCGAAACTGACAATCTCTTCCTTGGGTTGAAGGAGAGTATTTTTAACCAGATCCTTATTGTCAGCCGCATCCTCCAAATAAGCCACACTGCCATTCTTCATAACGATAACTGTACGACCATTTGGGTTGGAGTGCAGACCAAAAACATTCTCTTGGAGCTAAAAGCAGACCATAATTCATAATATACGCTTGATTTGATGATAGCACCAAAATAGATGAGACTGGAGATTAGTTTAGTTTATCTTGTGTAGCAAAACTCACTTTAATTTTACTTATATTGGCCAGAGTAGCATCTGCCTCATCCCAAAGAGCAATTATATGATGATTAAGTACAGCTCCATACTTTCCACAATCATAACAGTACGTCACCGGAGATGTAAACCAATATCGACTTGTTGTCCAGCTAGATTCTTGTTTCTGCTCTGGAACCTGTCATCCAAACCAAATGCATGATGCATGATAAATATAAAATCGAATTAATTTGTAAATGAGTTCCAGAAACTTCCAATTCCAACAAAAGCACATGGCCAAGCCACATCCGATCCGATTAACATATATGAAAAATAGTACGCTTACGTGATAACGGATGGCAATGTTTTTCCCAAGAGTTACGATAGCCTTGTTTTGCAAACAGTCTGGTCGGATTCCCAACAGTGCCTTGCGATCCGGTAATGGGCAGAGAATAAACGGTGGGGCTAACGACGCCATGATTCCTGGCTTGGTACAATTAAACTACCTATAAAAATTGTCAAGTCAAACAGGTGACACTTCAGGAGGTTTATGGAGGATGGTGAATTGAGACCTGGGAGTAATAAGACTATTCCAATCCAAACTGGAAACCGTACTGCCGACACTGAAAAAACTGCTTACATTTTACAGTGACCACACAAATACGATGAATATGTGCATAATTAAACAGGTTTATTGATGTCCATGTCCAACTAAATACGTGTGCAAAGCAAAATACGACCATGTAGAGCAGCAGGAGCATGCACGTGAAGTGGATTCCGAACTTGAATACAAAAGCATCCCAACATTGTTTGCCCGCATGTACAGGGGCAAATGCAGATACGGCAGGGGTGCATCAACGCAGTCATTTCCATCCAATTCCTTCAACTCGCAGTTCTCTATTCACCATTGCATGCAGTTGCAGTATATGTGTAGTAAAGTTGTTGGTGAGGTGGAGGAGGTGGGACGGGGAGGGAATAGGGACCATATGATCATCATATCATCATCAGACATCGATGTCGTCGATGACTAATAATATAAACAAAAAATCTAAACAACTCATTTGACCAAGTCCCTGAAGTCCCCAACCCAAATGAGTCATTTAGTTAGTCCCTTTCCCTCAAGTTCCCTTCCCTTGGCCCTTCTTACTTCTTACCAGCTACACCCCACCAAACGAGAGAGCATAAGTACCGTTCAACAGTTCAACGTTCGTGTATTTACAACATGTTTGATTTGCTGGTAGTATTTAAAACACCTTCCATTTATTGAATTGAATTCGTCGGACACGTCTATCTCTGTAACCAGAAGTGTCAAAAGTGTGTGCAATTTCCGGTTCGGTTCGGACCTGGTAAGTCGTTCGTTTTAGTTTTAGCACATATTATATTAAATAGATTCTTAAGGTACACGAGGGAAAACTTTGTGTCGTCCCAAGTTTATGCTGATGAGTCATGAAAGACAAAAAATGTAATGTGCAGAAAAATAGGGCAGCAAAACAGACAATGGAATTATTTATGGAAATGAAACCAAAGTTTTAGTTTAATGTTTATAATACACACGGTCAACGTTATAAATAATCATATTATTGATCATCTAGTCATCAATCATCCTCATTCATATTTGAGATTTGTGACAGGTGATAGACAGGGTTTTGACAGGAAACCATTGACAGTCCATTGACAGAAAAAGCTTAAGTATTTTATGCCTTGTGGAACATTTTGTTTTTTTTTAATTCAACTCAACTTCTACTTGCTTAACAAAAATTATGCCATGCATGTGGGCGTACCATAGATGCATACGTAAAAATATGATTTAAGATTGAAGTGAAGATTATGACATGACATGAATGGTAATTTGATAATTCCCCACCAGAGTTATAAAAATAGGTACGTAGGTATTAGGTATATCATGACATCCACCTGTGGTTTTAAAGATTAGTGTTGGCATTGGCATTTGGTACTATCGGTACTTACTGCATTATGGGTTTTGCAAAAAGTCTATAGAAATAGACAGCATATACGATTTTGTGAATTAGAAATATCTCTACCTCTCTATATGAAAATGAACGAACGTGAACACGGACAAGTAAAATAGCTGGTTTCAGTGGTTTTTGGTACCTTTTTGGTATCAAACTGGGCTACGATTACGAAGCAGAGCAGAGCAATGATGGTGATGGTGATATTGGAGATGTGATGTGATATAATTTCTTTCTTTTTACCCTCACCGGAAGTTTAAAATTGGTCATGCATACAACAATGCATTGTTATCACAGCTCTCGTTCATCTAGTTACATACAGGCCACAGGCTGGCATATGGGAGAGCAGAGCACCAGAGCGTTAGTAGTACCCATTTCATGGGCGTTGCATTTTTTCATGCTTGGAGTGATAAAATGTTTAAAAAGAAAGAGTGATGTTCATTCGGGATCAGGATCAGATGCGAAAATAAATATATTAAATTATTGAAACTCCTTTCCTTCCACCTCCACCTTCATCATCATGACTCAGCCACCAAGGTACACTAAAAATGTAGCAGGGTATACTGGTTGCTATTATAAGGTTTTGAAGCTTGTTCATATCGTATCCCAGCCCAGATAGGGTAATTAGCGTAAGAATACAAATAAAAATGAAAAACTACCACGATAAAGTCACGACGTCACAGTCTCGGCAATTATTTTCCCATTTAATGTGACTCGCTCCGTTTTAGTTGTTAGAGGTAGTTAAGATGTTAAGAATTGAAGGTACAGGTGGACCGTTTAGTGTAATAATTGGAGACGTTTTGCATAGATTATTGTGCAGCAAAACCAAGCAAAGCGACAAACACAAGAGCCATCATTTGAGTGCAATCAAGTGTCATTTCAGAGTTTAATTTTCTGCCTGTAGCTGTTTCCATTAATGAGATAATTTTAAGATCATCGTCTTTGCTTCATGTTGGCATTGAACAATGAAGTTCTTCAGTCCTCATCAGTCCGCATACTCAACTCTCCACATCCGCAGTCAATTTATTTCTTTTCTTCTATTTTGACGTATTTTGCAATATTGCACTTGCAGCAAAAATGAAAAAATGGAAGCGTGTAAAAGCTATGCTTGTTGTAAAAGCAGAGCCTGGTCAGTTTTATAGTTTAAATTTTGATAGTTTGTATTAAAATGTGAGTGTTAAATGAATAAATGGTTTTTTACAGGGAACTCAGTGTGGTACGTTCCTCCTACTATTGACAACATGAGCCGAATAACTAGTTTGGAGGCAGCAGCAAGGGCGAAAGCAGTTGATAGAATTGCGTCTCTAATTCAACGACCGGATCAACTGGAAAAGGTAAAATTCCCTGAGTTTTTTTGTGCATCCGTGAAAAGTCAGATTAGCTAAAGTCAAAAGTGGTAATATTCTAAAATCTGCTTTGGGGTATTACAGGTGGAGGAATTTCGCAAGAGAGAAGCTAGGAAGAAAGCATCCAAGGAGGCAATGCTAAAGACAGCTTTGCAGTCCCAGTTAGACGGTGTCCAAACTGGTTTGGAGCTACTTAAACAAGCAAGGGCAGATCTGGCTGATGTTGGAAGGCAGTAAGTCTATTTATAAATTTTTAGTAAACCTGGAATGATTATTTTAATTTAATTTTGACATGGATTTGTAAATTGCAGCACAGCGGAAATTCAGAGATGTTTGAAAGACGTTCCAACACTTGCAAAAGACTTACAAGAAATCCGCGAGGAGAGCTTTCTTCACTCTCAACTTGTAATGGCAACTGACAACATGAACAACATATTTAACATCAATAAGAATTTGGAAAAGGCTCACTCGTTAATAAATGAAGGCAACTTGCTACACTCACATATTGTAAGTGATGCAAAATTTACATTTAATAGGTTTAGTCTAACGCTTTAGAAATCGTTTCGTAACGTTAGTGGTATGTAAATGTAATATCTTCATTTTTAGATGCTAAGTGAGTTGGAGACCTCTCGTGATGAACTGCTATTTGAGTTATTTCGAATGGGCAACAGAACCGAGCAAACAATGCTCTTGGACTACTTTTCTGACGTTGAAAAATTATCAGACTCTCTAAAACGTCAATTAACTTTGAATCTAAAGCGTACTATTAATGTTGCAAGGAAGGAACCGGCGGTGCTTGTAACCACACTGAGGATTATAGAACGCGAGGAAAAGGCAGATGCTTTAGCTACGCAGGTAATTACTTTTAGAACCCCTTTCCATTCTAATTGCCTTTCTCGTTTCTCAGTGCATTCATTGTTTTGAACTTTGCTGCTTTCTGAAGAGAACCGACATGTCCGGATTTAAACCACCTGGGCGCCCTAAAAAGTGGAAACAGCACGCATTTGAAATATTAGAATCGTCAGTGACTGAGAGGTTAGAGGCGTGTCAATTGGAAGCAAGAGACGAAAATAAAATGTGGCTCGTGAGATATCTTGAAGTCATGCGTCAGCTTATACTTGAAGACTTGTTGGTGGTGAAGTCGCTGTGTGTACCTTGTTTTCCTCCATCCTATGATATCCTGCAAAGATACATGAACATGTACCACAACTGTTTATCCAAATTGGTAGGGGTGTTGTGTTTCTTATGAAAATCAAAATATTCGTGTTTCGTGTATCAAGTTTAGATTTTTGCATTTTACCAACGTTTTTATTTATAGTTAGAGGAATGTATTACCGGCCTGGAAGGCTACGAGTATATTTCCCTTCTAGCTTGGGTTTTGAATACGTATCCTGGACCGGACTTGTTGAGGAATCCTGATTTAAATTTACAACCTGAACAAATTCCCAAGAATTTACTTTCGAATCCGCAAATTCAGGATTTAAAAAAGAAATACCTTGCCGTAAGATTAATTATCAATTAACAATTAAGTTTCTGACCTAATACGTTTAATTAGCACATAAAAATATTATTTTTTTCAGAACATTGATGGTAAATATCGTTCATGGAGAATGAATACACTTTCGAAGGAAGTAGAGGAATGGTGGAAAAATTCTTCCCCACAATCCGACAGTGACAGTCACTTTCATACCGAAGCTCCAATTATCATTTTCAAAATGGTAGATGAAAATCTACATTTAGCAGAAACTGTTAGGTAATTTTTTTGGCCACAGAAAGATTTATGAACGTGAGTTTACACTTTACAGTAAATGGAACATGACCTAATTCATATTTATTTAATCTAAACAGTACTGAATTAGTTCAAGAGATGCTGCTTTTAAGCCTGGACATGATACGTGCGTATGGGCAATCATATGAAAACGAAGTTAAGGAGTTTAAATCCAAGTATTTTGCAGATCGTAGTAAGGTGTGTGGTTTGATTGAGATAAAATTAAATCAATATGCAACATGCTGTGATTGTGATAATGATAAGTTCTACAGTTATGAAAATTACATTGTGTTGGAAATTCAGGTGCAAAACTTCACTCAGTTTATTATCGCTGTTGTGAATAATTGCCTCAATTTTATGGAGCTGGCGCATCAAACAAAGGATAAATATTGGAAATCGGCGGTTGGCGATAGCGAAGCTGCTCATAGATTTGAAAACGTTTTGAGAACTTTTGAGGTACACTTCCACAAATAAGAACGTGAATTTTATATCTTGATGAAATTAGCATCTACATATTCAATTTAATTAATCTCAAACTTAGAATTTTCGAGAAAGAGCAGCCGAATTTCTTCTCGAAGAAGCATTTTTAGATCTGGAACCCCACTTCCAAGAACTCATAACGAGGATTTGGTTACAAAGCAGAACTGCGGTTGATACCATATGTGTGACGCTGGAAGATTATTTCCAGGTACGTGGGGTGGGTAGTCGGTTACAAAGTTATGATGCAATTTAGACACTAGACACACACACATTTTGTATTCTGGAAATCAGAATTAATAGAATTTCTGGAATAATATATGTACTTTATGCCGTTAACAGGACTATGTTCATCTGAAGCAAAAGAATTTCGAATTGGTGATGGCCCACGGAAAGAACTTGGTAGCCAAGAAATATCTCCTAGCAGTTATGTCGCGAAAGGTTTCCCTTAAGAATCAAGAGGAACGAAGAGAAGCTTCGGAAAAAATTGTTCACGAGGTTGCCCAAATCAGACGATTATTCGAGAGGGTTGGAGCCACTCCACTAGGCAAGCAGTCCGCATGTCCTTTCAACGCCATCGATGCTGTCTCTGAACTTATCAAAGTGGAGGATCTGGACATCCTTTCTCTAGAACTGCACAGCTTTATCAAACACTATCCAGACTTGACTAAGGAACAGTTGATGGCTATCCTTAGTCTACGAGGTGATATCGGAAGATTTGATTTGAAACAAAAAGCTTCCGAAATCATTCCAGGAACTACAGCTTCGAGGGGACCCATTCCCCAAAGCATATTTTCGCAAGTTCACGTGCCGCCGTCGTTATTTAATGTATAACGCGGTTGTACCAAACGGGTCGTATTTAGGAGTAAAGCTTTAACTCTAATTGTAAGTTATATACCTACGTATAGTGTCTTACTTCAATTTTGTAAAGTACTCAATACATAAAGTTGATATTGAAAATTGAGAACTGGTAATAAAAAATTCATATGCGTGATTTTATAGTAAAACTTTTATCAGTATTCGCCTAAACATCGATTCATCCGTGCAAGCCACTTTTAAAACTGCACACACATTTTGTGTTTTTATAAACGTGCAATAAATAATACAGCTTAGCAATTACTAATTATTAATTTAATTACATAATCATAATGATTTTAGTGTGCACTGCACAGAAACAACCGGGCACCGGCTATATAGGTTTTAGGCTGTGCAAAATGTGCAATATGCATTAAACGTGTATAAGTGTAAGTAGGTATGTAACATCAGTCAGATCATCAGACAGACCACACATATGCAACATGCGTCTAAATTGAGCGCAGCGGATTTTGCAGCCCTTTTGAATGGTATCATGTTTGCATAGGGAATTTGTACACCTTTCCCTTCTTCTTCGTGGAATGCAATGTGTGTATTGTTTTGCAGTTTCTCAATCCTTCATCATCATACCATATTGTCAAAACACATTTCGGAACAACTGTTTTTGAGCCTTACCAACGGGATCGGGGTTTCCGCCGCAGGTTGTATTAGCTTGTAGGGTATTAGAATAGGGGTGTGTAGATAGTTTAAAATAGCAATATAGCAAAGAGGTGCTGATTGTTTTAGTCTGAAGCATCCCGTCTTCAACCACCCGTCCGATCTATTTACAGCTGACCAAAAATTTGTGTTGTGTATTAAAAAATTGGACACAACATATCAATAAATAGATGGTGGTTGGTGGTCCTGAGGTGGAAGGTTGAGGTCCCAAGCTATAGTTGAGCGAAGCCCAGTAGTCCGTGTTGTACGTTCCTAGCAAATTTTTACGGGATCAAAATTGCGTAAGAAAGAAGAATCTTTTGGGTTTATATTTGTCATCTGTCAAATGGTGAGTCCTCCCGAAATGGAAGGCACGGGTAAGGGAAACGATGGAGGGAAACCGGCACTGCCATTGATTTGTTTGAAGGGTAAGTGAGTGATTCAATTACAAACTAAATTGTTGATGGAGGAAATATGTGTGATGGAGTTGAAAAATAATGAGTGTGAGGTTTCATCTTGTGTCCTGTGTTGTTTTAGTTTTACCTGTTTTGAAAGAACGGCAACAACAACATGGTCTAAGACACGGGGATTTCCAGAGGTATCACGGGTACTGTTCAAGGCGTCTGCGTCGTCTACGGGAAACTCTGCATCTACCTCAAGGCGATAGGCGTCATTTCAAAAGGAAAGACATTTCTGCAACTGAAATTGATTCTGAGAAGGCGGACAGCAGGTTCCTGGAGATCCCTTTAACGGTTGTGGAAAGGTAAAGCGCTTTGTACATCTTCGTTTCTGCGATAACTAACCATCAATACAATCTTTGACAAACAACTCAAATAATTTTATTTGTATAATATAGAGCCTGGGCTTGTGCCATGGAACTAAAACAGGAGGCCAACACTGAGCCCCGCAAGCGATTCCATATGATGAGTCGGCTGAGGAAGGCTCTGAAATACTCTGATGACTTGATGGCGATTGCCCAAGAGAGTACTCGAGTTGACGCTCGTACAAAGTTGGAAATTGAAGCTTACACTGCTCTGATTAGAGCAACTTTTCATTTTGAAATGGAACAGTGGGAAGATGCGATGACAGCTTATAAGAAAACACAGTAAGCAAATCCGCCATTTTTGATAATTGACATATTTATAAACCACGGGCTTGGTGTAAGTGCCGCATAATCAAATTTGAAATTTTGTAATAAATTTTCAGATCTATATACACACAGATAGGGCAGGCACTTGGGGATCATCCAGAAGGGAGTATCTACACGGAAAAAACCGCCGAAATACTTCCGGCCATGCGATTCTGTGCTTACAAAACTGGAGCTGGTACTGCATAATTCAACTGTCCGTCTCATTTTAAAATTTCTTTACCGTTTACTAAAATTGATTTCTTCCGTCCGGTATAGAATTAAAAATATCTGAGCTGTCTTCGGAGTTTCAGTCTGCAGCTATTCAGGACATGATAGCACAGCGGCCAAAGATGTCTGAAGTAACGTTCCGAAACAACAAAATAACTGTGCCAACTGAGAAAATTGCCGCACTTCTGGTTAGAATAGATGAGTTTGACAAGAAATCGGAGAAGAAAGTGGAAATGTATGAAGAAATTCTTGTAGATTTGCGGGATGCAATTCAAACTGTCCGTGATACAGTAAAAGCTGACCAGGTAAGTATAATTTAGAATATGGAGTATTAGATTTAACGTCTAGAATCATAATGAACGAATTCTTATTATCCGTATGCGTTTTAACTTAACAGCAAGCTGGTAAATCAAAGCCATCGTGGCTCTTGAGTTATTTACTCTACTTGCGTCTGAAGCTAACTAATTCAAGGACGGAGTTAATGATGCAGGAAAAGAATCAGCCCAAAGATTGCATCCGACTTTTAGAGATTATTTTACATAACCTGGGAGAAATGAAAACGATAATGCTTCTAGACACCGATGAAGATTTTCAATTGGAAATAGATGACCAAGTCTCTGTGTTCAAGGGTGTACGCTGTCGTTATTTAGCAGATGCTCTCAAAAATGCTAAGCGCTGGGGAGAAGCCGTGGTGCTGTATGAAAAAAGCAATGAAAATTTCCGTCGTGCATTGAAAGGTGCATAATGAATACTTAGAATTCAAAATTTGTATTCAGAAACAGTGATGATTTCTCTCGGTGTGTATAATAACACTTGTATTCTTGAAATATTCCTTAGGATTGCCTAAAGATTCCTCATGCCACGAAACAATCAAGCGAACTCAAGCATACACTGAATCAGCTGCATTAGAAGCCCACGCCCAAGCTATACTTGCTAGCTTAAATCCGGATGAGAAGGATAAGCAGGAAGCCGCCCTCAAACTAACTAGGCCAAAAGAACCACTGATTGATCGACTTGACGATTTTATATTAGATGAAAGTCTAGTTTCCGGAGAGCCTAATGTTACGCCATTCCCGCCTGAATACAAGTATGGAATGAAATGTGTTTTTTATAAAATCAATATCTTGAATTGAATGATGTGTAGTTGTTAAATGCATTGTTGTCATTTTCATTTGGTTTCATTTTCCAGGCCCGTACCTTGCAAACCACTGTTTTTCGACTTGGCCCTCAATCATATTCAATATCCTAAAGAAGAAGTCCAGGAACAAGCCGGGATTTCGACAAAGAAATCCCCAGGTGCTGCTGGTACAAGTGGCTTGACTGGATTTGTGAAAGGTCTTTGGGGTTGGGGTGGAAAGTGAATTATGTGTAATTCCTACTAAAGAAATCACTATTTCCTTACTATGTTCATACTCGTCCATTATTTCACACTATAAATGTGCATGTGTCTAACTAAAAAAAGCAAAAGTTGATTATATTTGATTTTGAATGCGGTGATGCAAGAGAGTATAAAGTAATATAAACGAATGGATGGTTTAATTGGAATATCTAATAATATACATAACTGTATAATGAGCAGTCTTAAATATTACATTTTTCACCAGAAAATGTACCTATTATTCAAACGTTTTGATGTTTTGTATACCAAATTGTGTGCAACTTGGGGTTGGTTTGGGTAAATATAATAAACAGCTTGAAAAAAATGGCGATTGCTTGTCTTCTCTTCTTATTACTGATTTTTCCACTAAATTATTTGTACTCCACTACTCCACCAAAAGCAATAATAAAAGGGGAATGGAGGAATCATCAAAGTTTTCATATCACCCAATTTCTCACTGAAGCCTGAACATGCACAACAAGAGCCGCGAGAAGTCTGTAAATTAAGCCAGCAAAAAAAAGCTGTCACACGATCACGAAATGCTCGGGGATGGAGCTCATGTTTACAAACATTTGAACATCTTGATGGAAAGGTGTGTTTTTCTGACCAAATTCTGTAATAAAATAAAAAAAGTACTCACATCGCTTCAAATTTTGTAGGAAAGGGACATGCTAGTTGTGTCAGTGTGTAATTGAGATTTTTTTGGAGCTACAAATTAATAACTGTCAAATAATGTTCTCTTCTTCAAGCATGTTTAAGGATTACTGAAGAATTATATATATTTTCAGTCATTTCCCTTCCTATCCGTGACTTGACCACTTGACTGGGCGTTGCGTGTCTTTTGTGTAGCTTGAAAACACACCTCTTCTGCTGTCAATAATTGTTGGAACCAGGGATTACGTTAAAGACGTCACATTTGCCAATTAGGATTGGGTTACTACATCAAGAAATTACAAAGAGAGGTAAGCATATTATGCCCCCCCCCAGACATCCCCTTCAAGCTAATCCATTTTCTGAATTTCGTATTATAATGGTTAGTTTCCGAGTCCGTTACCGTTCAATAACGAATACATCATGTGTGTGATTGTGACAAGTGACAATGTGATGCAACAATGTAGCAACGGGATATTTATTAGTGTGTACTGTGTACTTGTACCAATTTAAACACGTACACTTTACTCTTTACTACACACAACATCGCTACCTACTAATAAACCGACAGTAGTCGAGAGTTTACATACACATATTAAGTACGTCAGCATGGTACTGCATCTGTTAGTTTATATATATTTATCGGTTTACAAAGGAAAACCGTTCCGTCTTTTAAGCTAGGAGTAATCAAGGTGTAATAAAAATCGGTAACATGCGCAATCCCATTACATTATTCGATCCTAATTAATGGTGATTAGAATAGTGTTCAGTAGTGTTCAGGAATATAGGCTGGATCGCTGGATGGCATTATTTCATATTTCCAAATTGTATAAGAATAATCTAGCTTATTAGAATTCCAGGTGCACAGGTTTAAGGTAGCTAATAATAAACAATCAAATAGCATTCACTTTGGATTCCTTTTTGGAATTTTCTTTTTAACCGTGTTAGAAGGATAATATAAAATGGCGGCGGACTCGTATTTAAGGAAAAAGTCATTCAGTCCGCAACATGGACTATTTTAGCGCGTACTAAATTAGATGCGTTAATTAGTAATGAAATTGGCTACTTTAAAACACTTTACACTTTAGTTGTATAACGAAGGTATTTATGCTAAACTTGGTACATAGGTATATCATATCAAATGTCCGTTGCTCACTGGCGTAGGGAAGTGTGTAAGGAAAATTTCGCAAATTAAAAAATACCGTTTGTTGTTTGACTATGATATATGATATTACGAATGTATGTACGGTCAAGAAGTTCAGGAGCGACAAATTATCCAATTCCCAACAAAGCACTTTTCCCACAACCAGCCACTCGAAACAAAAAAATACCTTTTGTGAGGATGAGTAATCAGTAAAGATTTCTGCATGGCAGGGGGAAAAACTTTTAGGAATATTTTTATGATTAGTATTAGTGGAATTTGCATTCAGAGAAGTGCCAACGCCAACCATGATGTCATTTGTAGTTCCTTGGAACATGTTGCGTAAGGGCTGGCATACGTAAAATATTCCCGGAGTCTTTGTTTCGGGAAATTTACATAACGTTTAGCGCAAGTTTTCTAACTTTCCAGAGGTTTGGGTATACGTACGGTAGCTCTAACCACAGTCTGAAAAGAAAGCTGACAAGTTGGAAGAATTACGAAATGGAAAGTGGGATGGAATGTGGGGAAAGCGACTTCGTAAGGAAAGTGGAACTCTTCATCATTCTAATTTTCTACTGCGCTGTGAAGAAAAAGTATGTTTAAGATTGAAAATGAGGAAAACGAATGCGTGCGTAGCGGAGTCTCTCTCGACTAAATATATGCATGACACACGGCATGGTTCACGGATTTTTTTTACCAGGTTGTTTGTACTTTTTAGACCTGCTGTAGTATACCATCCGCAATAAATTGTTAGAATGTTATATAAACGCAGCAAGCACACGCCATAGTAGAATTTGCAAAGATTTCCCTAGTCTGCTTTTTCTGGGATTTAATCTTGTAGCAGCGGAACATGATTAACATCTCAAGAGGTAACCTCATACGACCCCATCAGACATTCCACGAGCGTATATCAGGCCAATTGAGCCCATGTAGGTTTAATTCAGGAGGAGGAACCACTGCGTACTGCGTGCTGGCAGACTAATANTGAGCCCATGTAGGTTTAATTCAGGAGGAGGAACCACTGCGTACTGCGTGCTGGCAGACTAAGAATGACACTTGTACTCCTGAAATTGGATATTTTGTCAAGCTTGCTGCTGGTAACAAGAGTGAATTGTGGTTATATGGACTTGGTAATGAAACTACTTGGACATCTGTATAGGAATTGTCTCACAACGTATATTTGCAAAACTTGTAAAGGGACTTAATTGCAACAATGCAATGTTCACCGTGATGTCAGAAACCACAATTACAGCAACTTTCAAATACAACTTCGACTATATATATTAACGTGTTATTTAAGTGAAATCACTTGTGCATCCTTGATACATTGCCTCAGCGCCACTCAACAGTTCCGAAATGCACCGCAGTACATAATTAGAAACAGATTCTTTTTGCCCAAATGTCTCGATGTGCAAGATCCTAGGTGCCGAAAGGTTTGATTAGACCACTCCTGGTCCTCGTGCATAGGTAATAGGTACATACATAGGTCAGAGAGAGATAGTAAAACAATTTTATTGTCCCGACAGGAGGGGTGTATTTTCTTGTAAGAATTTTGGTTTTCAATTGATATTTTCTAATATTTTACATCAAATACAATTTTCTTGAGCATCAAGCTTTATAAGATGACATGTCGAACAAAAATGCGAAATGTTAGATGACTATCATCCTCCGCTCCGTAATAAATTGAGCTAGCTTAAACGATCATACTTTAATCAAGAAGATTCAACACGTCCATTTACCGACGAAGCCATCAGTTTTGAAGATTTCATACAACGACGACGGTTACACGTAACCCTCCATTTGCAAGTAAACTTTGTCTGGCCATATAGTAAAAGCCGTAAAAATAAGCATATTTCCTAGGGCGATTAGCATTATGTGAGGGAGCACACGGCAGTAGTGGCTATACGTTTTCCCATGTACGAAGAGCTTGTTTGTTACGGAAGTGGGGAAAGTGGAAGTGCCTCTCAAGGAAAACACATGAGCACACTTCACATGTGTTCCAGCTACATTTTCACTTTGATCCTTGATCCTTCATAGCATATTAGCCAATTTTTCACCTTTCTTTTCTCACATCCTTTCCTCAAGAGGACTACATAATATTATGATAAGTGCTAAATTTTGCAAATAAATTGGCCATTAGGAGGGAAAGGGAAAAAAAGTTTGCAAAGTGGGTCATATGTCTGTGCTACAACTTTCCTTTCCTTTCCACTGCAATGGAATATGGAATAAAATATATATTTTTTGAATTCACGTTTGGTTGCACTTGACTGGAATACAAAATGTGTTCTCTGCTGCAGTCAGCTAGTTTTTCAGGAAATAAGGGAAAGCACTGTCATATCACCCGTGAAATAACTGCTAGTGATTCCGTCTCTGGCTCTACAAGGTATGCTGAGAGAATACATGATATTTTATGTTACAGCATTTTTTGCAAGTTGTCTATACCACTTTCTTTACTAGTTGACTTGTCATCGTTTGTTCCAGTTTTTTCCAATTGCCCGAAAATTAAAGTCAGCACTTTCTAGATTGATTCATTTTTAGTCTCTTGCAGCTTTACTAAACATCTCTTTACTCTCCTGGTTTATGTAGTACATAGAAATGAAGTATTTTTTTGGATTTAAAAAAATTTCCCAGTAATACAGATATCCTGGGGAAGCAGGGCAGGCACAGGGAATGGGAAGGGAAGTATAATAAATGAAGACTTCATGAACTTGGCTTTTCCCTAGAGCCATCTGTTTTCCCAGCATTTGCTTGGCCCTTGCAGGACATTTGGGAAAATCTGGAAATGATGCTACTGTAAAATGCGTATGTGGGAATGAAATTTATTGCTGGAGGGTTGAATTTGGCGTTTCACTACGAAACCCAGGGTCCCGTCGTTTTTCTGGAAAAGGTTGGAGGCAACTATAGGGTGAGTTGAGTTGAGTTGAGTGTGTGCACATTTTCAGACCCACCACCACCACTCAACTCTCTCTCTCTCTCTCGTATAAGTCGTATACTTATAAATATATGTTACAATGGTATAATTCACTATACGTTTTAGTCCGCGGCGCATTTGCGAGAGAGCTGATAGCAGTTAGTTGTCTTTGCTCAGGAAAATGTTTTCTGTTCATAGTTTATGTCCTTTATATGAATTTGGAAGGGAAAACGTAGAATTGGACGAATGGACAAATATCGTACATTATATGGAGATTCATTGCGATTACCTCCATAAAAGCTGATTCTCCAGAGGAAACTCCGGGGAACGTAGAGTTGGCAGTAGATGTAGACGCCAGGCACGCATTATACCCTTTTCTCTGTCATCCTTTCCCTACCATCTCTACACAGTCTGCATTAAAATTCTTCAATAAAGCTTGCGAGTGTAATTATTCGACTTTGAAACGATGTATAATGTAAATTCTTTCACATTTCGCGACCATCACATGTTCCCACACAAAAGCCCACAAAACATGTGTCTTGTCGATACACAAAAATGCGTGTGTCGTACATATGGAGTTCGAGTGTTGGACTAAACTGTACGTGTCCACTTGCTTCAATATGCTCCGCTGAAGTGGATTGTTTAGCCTTTAAATCGAAGAATAAAAAAATAAGGATATCCCCCCATTGAAAATTTATTATTCACACTTTTCCCACCGACATTTAGTATTGTTCTGGGATAAGTAGTACATGTGTGTGTGGGTGGGTGGACGTGCATATATTGCAAGAAGAAAAGTTAGTAACACATGTGGGAAATGGAGATATGCAAAGTTTTATGCTACAAAGATGATATTTTATAGTGCACATTGGTTTCTTTTGCAAGTTGTGTGTGTGGAGGACACACCGACCGAATGGCGCACTCTAGCTAGACTGGCGGTGGTGGTGAAAGTGCCGGATATGTATCATGGGACTTGAAATATGTATTTTTCTACGAAAGTGGTGGCGGTGGTGGAGGTGGTTGGTGGTTCCATACACTCAAAGTGACATGTGTTATTCCTCAGTATTGTATTACCTTTGGTGGATGGTGTACCCCTCCCTACCCCCTGCGCAAAAAATACACGGAAGCTGTGTGTTATTATTACACACAGAGAGAAAGCCTTGATGCTTTCCCTCAAGCAGTTACCCAACCAAAATGTAACATCACTGACAGATTTTGAAGTATTTGCTATTCTGAGGAAAACCGGAAAAAACGTGAAATGACTGCGAAATGTGGAGCGGATAGAGTATTAAGTGGGTATTTGCCGAATTACTTTTGATATTCCGGATACTTCTGTCTGTCTAATTTTACATTTTAAGCATTCCTCCAAACTTTTTCCCCCGCTTTGCATTAGTGAATAATGGTGTGGAATGTATAACGAATCTTACACAGGACCGTAAAGATTCAAAGGTGGTCTGGATGAGATATCTATCATTCTGCCATTTCCAGCACTCCAAGGAATTTCACCACAATATCAGCTCTTTTTTTTCAATGTACTACTGCTATGCAATGCTGAGCATGAGAAGCGGAACCAGAAAGAAACGCAATATTGGGAGAAATGAGGCTTGCAAGTTAACTCTGAACAAAAATTCGCTCTTTTTCTTCCCACTTGACTCACTGTATTTCGCAAGAAGTACTCATGAGGAAAAGTGAGCAAGTGTAAAGGGACGTGTATACTACGTGTCATGGTGAAAATATCATTTGGTTTACACCTCTTCTCTCCCCTCCATTTTTCCTTCTTCTTTGAAAGTGTAGCCATATAGTGGAACGCCATTTTTGTACGTCTATGCTGATTGCACTATTGGGAACTATGGTCGTTTCGAAAATTACATTGAGGAATATTGCCGTGTGTGTGTGTGAGAGAGAGAGAATGTGGAACGCCATTTTTGTACGTCTATGCTGATTGCACTATTGGGAACTATGGTCGTTTCGAAAATTACATTGAGGAATATTGCCGTGTGTGTGTGTGAGAAATGAAGGAGCAAGCAAGCAATAATACGGAAGGGGAAGTGGGATAGTGATGTAAGGTTGCTCGCGTTGTTCCACTTCCAGAAATGCTTTCAGTGACATTCTCCGTCGTCCGTATTATAAAAAGTATGGATATCTGTTCTGTATATTATATGAAGTGGAATTTCCCCACATTTACTCATCCCGCCACCGCCGATTTTACCTTCCGACTCAAGTTCGCGTTGTTCCACTTCCAGAAATGCTTTCAGTGACATTCTCCGTCGTCCTTATTATAAAAAGTATGGATATCTGTTCTGTATATTATATGAAGTGGAATTTCCCCACATTTACTCATCCCGCCACCGCCGATTTTACCTTCCGACTCAAGTTAGAAGAAGAGAATGTCAGTATAGGATCGGATCGTGTTTGTTGCAATGCAGAAAAGTTGCTACAACAGACTGCAGAGGTTTCCCTTTTTGCAGTATTTAACCTGGAAAAAATAAGTTTATTATTATTATTTCTCACATGGCCATATATACTGCTTGCTGTGTCCATTGGCCAGTTTTCTTTTTAAACTCGCAGCGGAATCAAAAAGGTATGGGTTTACTTAATGAAATTGAGTTTCCTAATTCATTAGTGGATGCAGGAGGAGGAGGAACAGAACACGGTGGTGGGGGCATTATTTCACTTCAAATTGTTCTCCCATTTTTGGACTCTCATTAGAATTGGAGTTGAAAAACTTGTGGAGTAACATAATTACAGGGAAGATCTCGAAACACTATTTTTAGATTACCACGAATGAGGAATGAGTCAACTTGAGAGCGCGAGGAAGGCCTTATTGTGTTTGTAGCAATACCTAAAGTCAATAATATATTCCTCGGGTTTGTCCTCTTGCTGCTGACTAACTTTCTCCCCTAAATGCTCTCCAAGAATTCCGTAATCCGGTTAGCTGATTATTCTTCAGATCTCTCAAATTGCTGAATGGTTAGGTCGCATAGTAGTTATATATATCGTCGTGATGTGATCCCGTTCCGTTTAAGCCCATCGGCGTGTTCATTCATCCGGATACTCTTCCCGGAATGGGCATTATTGCACCCGGGTTGGCTTGGAATGGTCAGTGTAGAGTGGTGGTGTGCAGGAGCACGTTTTGGTTTGGGTTGGGTATTCCATCACGAGCCGTGTTTGCTTGGATAGCCTTGAACTTGATGTCTCCTTCTCCCCACTCGAACGAAACGCACCCAAGTGTGGCGTACATCGTCTAACTTGTCACGTTGCGTTGACCCTAGTCGAAAATCAAATTGCTCTTTGTGAAAAATGTATATTTGCTCAGGATGGAAGCAGGCCGGGAGCAGCAGCAGCAACACCATCCACCCCACCATACCACCACTGCTGCACTTTCAGAGAATTCATTGTCATTCATGAAGTGGGGGTTTCTAGTCTACCGCCTGACAGCTTATTTATGGAAATTAGCTGATTCATCTCTCTGAATTCCCATGACTTTGAGCGTCGGTATTCCGTCGTCGGTCAATGATCTTTGGATACGGTGTGTGATGGAGTACTGTTGTGACACTTGGTGTCACGACAAAAAATAAAAGTTTCCGACAATGTGGAAGCCTGAAAACCAAGGCACTGAATGAATGAATGAGTGGCCGATGAAGGAAGTGGTTGCCAATACACGCGTTCCAGAATAGCTAGGGAATGGGAAAATAACCAACTAGGTATTTAGCCAATCCGAATTTGGCAGGGGTAATCCGTGGAGTTTGGTTAGACCCCAGATTTACAACCACTCGAATCGAATGGGAATGAAGTGTTGTTGAGCATGTCAGCCAACGTAGTGGCGGTGGTACAGACAACGATGCTCGAGTCGACATGATGATCGCCTTAAGGACGTTCCATTATTGACAACATTGATTCAATTATATTTCGTTTTGGGCTAAAATGATAATTGTGACCAAGTGGAAGAAGGTCTTGTTAAATCTGTCGTTTATCTCGTCTCGATCTCCTATAAGCATTGTAATCCGCTCCGCTGTAGCTGTGCTTCCATAATAATTCTGACGGCTCAAACTCATCATCCACACACACCCAAAAGGAGGAAATCACTCATGTCAATAAGTTCCTGGAAACTAACTTGTGACGGATTCCCAAGTTGTTATATTATGCTGACTGAAACACTTATTTCATTTGTACGCCCGCCCGACAATAATGAAACTATAGGATTGTAGTTACCCGACGAATCCGACTCAATTTTTGGTGTTGGTGGTCCCTCCTAATTCCCCGAAACAGGGAGGGAAGGGAGACCAAGTGCATTTCTTTCCTGTTGTGTCATTCATTTTTCGAGTGAAAGCATGAATTTGCTAGCCTCAGCTAACTTTGTTACGAGAACAACCCAGAAAAAAAAGAATCCCAAGAGCACGGGGAGAAATTGCCCCAAACGCTTTTCAATAAGTGGAGCTGTCCCAATGGAATCCCTGTCTGATGCTCTGATGATGAGAGCTCGCTGCTTCTGATTATATCATAGAAGCACTTAAGGGAATCTCTCTCTTTTTTCCCTTTTTCCTCGGATGCAACAACAACAAAAAAGAAACGAGCACAACGTTTATTCTGACTGGGACGATGACGCTGTATATTGCATGTAAGAAAGTGGGTTCTTTTTCTTCCTTCTTTTACTTCTTTTCTGGAGCTAAAGCTGATGAAAAGCGAGACGAGAGTGTGATGTAGGGGTTAAGCGATGGGGAAAAGCCGGCATCTTTTTAGAGATCCGGGTATAGAGGCAAAAAATAGGATGAGTAAACGACACCGACAAGACGTATAGCAAGCGGGAGATGCATCGCATCACATTTATGTCATTTCCATATTTTGCTACTACGACTTACCCCTTTTCCCTTTGTTTCCCGTGGGTATAAACGGAACTCGGCAATGCATTTTACGTGTAATGCATCCAGCGGGGGTGATGAAATGGATGATATAATAATAAAGTGGAGTGGATGAGATGATGTTCCTACACCAAAATGTCTTTCGCGTTGCATTAATTTAAAACTTTGAAAGTGGAGTTGCATTTGCGGGGGCAATTTTGGTCGACAGGAGCAGATTTGACTTTTTGGAAATTCTTGTGGATTTTAAGTGTGAAAGATGAGGTGTTATACTAAAAAAGACTGTGTTCTTATTCTCTCAACAGGGTCACCCGCTCGCTCCCACACCGACAAACATGTTGGATCCCTTGTCCGACCCTGAAGACGACAAAGAGACGGCAAAGGAAACCGCAAGCTCGGAAGGCATTCGCGCTGCCCAGGAAGCTGGCGCTTGCAAACTCCCAGATGTTGTTGAAGGCTCATTTCCAGAAGCGGCCGTGAACGGACTCTTAAAACACTTTAAAATGGAACTTACTCACGTCTCCTCCGAAATTCGACACCTAACTGGCAAGCAAGACGAGCTGCTGGAGAAAGTGGAGTCACACAATCAGGAGCTGGAGGCGAGTCCCGAGATGGCGGAGTTGGGTAAGGTAATGAGCGAGATGAAGCTGGGCCTCGAACGACTGACAAAACTGAGACAAGACATGAACACCGTTCACGAGCGGAGCGAAAAGTTGAGGAATCGAGCAGAAAAGTTGGAAACTGTGCGTCAGACGGCGGAACGGAGGGAGGAAGAGTTGGTCGCAAAAATGGAACCACCTCAGCAGACAACATCATCCCAGCCGGCTGCTGCTGATCCTCCGGAAAAATGAGATTATACTAAAAATTAGCCCTAAAACTCGCATTACCTGTTTCACTCAAAAATCAAATCTCGTAGTGATTGAATCTTGTTGAACCTCTCTCGAACAACACATTCCCGGAACACTTTGTTACACTCTTTATAAGACATTCTGTACTACAAATAATAAAGCTATCACATTAATAATAGTTTATAAGAAATTATATATGTATATTCAAAGTATATTGTGTCATGTTGACTTTAATAAAAAGCGAAGAAATCTACCTCTACATCTTCTCCTACTTTTTTTTCTGTCTCAGCAAATGGACTACTACTTGAGCCGATCAATTTACAAATCAAACAAACGCTAAGTAATTTACTCAATATATGAGATTAATCCCAAGAAAGTTTCTAAAGCGTGGAAACATTATTTGAGTGTGTGCGCTCCATTTCTCACAGAAATAAGATGAATTTGCTGATTAGAGAGCATTCAGAGAAGCATTGTCCTAGATATAAAATAGAAGAATATCCTTTGCTCCCGAGAATTTATCGGAACGGGAACGGAAGGAGGATTTTCTCAAATGCAAATAAGGTTGCATTTCAGGACAATTCAACACTGCAGATGTTCAATTCACATGATTCTCTCCAAATTTTTTTTTTTGATTAAACGAGTAGGTAATGCGTAAGAGGAGTGAAAGAAGAGTGATGTAAAGCAAGTGATTTTCGTGAGGATTTTCGCTATACGTCGTGCTCCGTATTACTATTTTGCTGGCTCGGCTTATTTTTACTACTACAAAGCTACCCCATAAACTACTACTCGAAGGTTTTTTGATCCCCACCGTTTTCCTTCCACCACCACCACCGTTATGTTCATCTCATCTCATGTATCTTACCAAATGTATGTAAATTGACTTGTATGAATATAGTATTATTTATCACGTCACAGAAGAAAAAAAACTTTTCTAGTCTGGATACTACGATCGGATCGGTGTGTGGTGTGGAGAGAGGGAGGGAGTTTATATGGAAATATATATACCTAGTTGTGTAAAAGTTTTGTGTTGTTGCATCCCGATCCCGATCCTGCCACTTAGCACACACATGCCCAACCCCAATGATCTGCAGAGAGAAGTATAAATTGGATGAATTGGAATTAATGGAGCTGTATCCCTTTGGATTTGAAGTGAATTGAACAAGAACCTGCGGGAGATGAGCCTTTGTTCCCAGGCATCCTATTAATTTATATATATATGAAGAGCGAATCGCAACATAATTCATTGTATCACTGGGGAATATCATATGCCAACTATTGCACTATTATGCACATCCCGACCGAGCCATTCGATTCAGGGATGATGCGGATGCGGAGAGGGTGTGGAGAAAAAAAAACTTCTTCTTTCGAAAATCAATTTATGTTTCCCATGCGATCACACGAAGTTATAACGGGACTACTTAAATCTTTGATGTACTTACTCAAAACACACGAGTTTTGTCTTCTTGTGTACCATCGTATTAAGCCAGCATTCCTAACAGGATTGATTCACACTGCGTATTTATTGATGATATATGGCGTTACGTTTGGAAGTGTGTGTTGCAAAAGGATAGAGTCTGTAGGACGCTTTTGTATTATATGATTGCACTAAATAAATGGACTTTGTGTGCGTTTTAGTCGGCGAGGGCGTATCTCAATCCCATTTAGAGCCGGGAACAACAACAACGCAACGTCATGCTAAAACTAAAATGTTGTGTATAATTCATTTCCTCGGAAATATGGCGGAGGTTCATTATGGGATGGAAATTAATCAACGACATTTGCATGCAATATCGCCCCGTTGTGAGGAGGAGCAGTTGAAAAGCGTCAAATTCGGCTTCAACTCGAAAACGATATCAACTGTTTTTTTCTACTACTACTACTGGTTGACTCATCCCCGTCCTGGTCATTCTCTTCTTGAGCATCATCACACCCGACCAAATGTCGAATCATCGCACTTTTCGATGGAATTTCTGCCGTAGTGCAGAATAAACATTTGCCAATGTTTTAAAAATGGCAAGTAAATAAACATGAGATTTCACATCAACTCTGGGTAGCTGTGAAACAACGATTGTGGAAAATGTCTAGATATTTGATATTACCAGAACCACAGTGGACGAAAGCGCATCTGTTGGTATATAATAGTAAGAATCTGAAATATAAAAATTAATCGGCTTTTATATGTAGCCAATTTTGTTGTGTGGTGAGTTTGTTATCATCATCATCATTATTATGGGTTCGAACGACTCATCGTGAATCGAGAGAGCTGTAAATATGTCATTAAAAACCTGATGCACATCAAATCCATGCGATATAGCATGCTGACTCATCATCGTCTTTTTTGCCGCGATGAAGTCATGCTGCTGAAAGCAATACCAAAAAATAACATTTCACGACGACAATATTAGAGCAAATGATATCCTCTGCGAAATATGATATGGGAAACTACTGAAATTCAAAAAAAAAGTGAAGCCAATACAATTTTCGCTTCTCTGAAATCCCTTTTAATAAACCTAATATATCGTCAGTCAGCGTCCTTTTTTCGTAGGATATTTATTTTGAGGATTCTATAAAACAAAGGCGGTAGGTAGGTAGTATAGACTCAAAATCCCATGCCATTTTGAGCTGGCTGAACCAAACTCAACTAGTCGAAAAGTCGAATCCGTGGTGGGCATAAATCCGACGAAATAAAAGTAAATCTAAAATTTTAAGAGATATCCCATTCCCACTCCAATCCTGAAAAGGGGTTAATAGGCATGCTAAATGTGAAGGCGGAATAAAAAAAAGAGTTGCTTCTTGGGAAGCCCTCTCCACTCCTCCACTTGCACTTTAAAAAAGGAAGAAGGAGATCCAAAGCGAAAAAAAGTCTGAATGTGAAGACATGCTTAAGTGGACATCTCGAGCAATAAAAGAGACCGCTGAATTATCATAGCTTTAAGATTTAGTGTGGCATATGTCCTCCCCACGATTCTCAAATGGGATGCATTTTGGCCAAGAGGGGAAATAGAGATGTTTACAAAAGTCACCTTCCAGAGGGAAATCATCAATTCAAGTGGACAAAAATCCTGAAAGAAAATGCTGACATCGTTATTCCCCATATAAATTTGATGGCTGAAAGATTAGAAGGCGAAAGCTGTGAATAGGATTCGGTTCCCCAAAAAGAAAATAACAGTTTCTCTCTCTCTCTCTCTCTATCTCTCTCGCTCTCTGTCCCACATGATATATACATTTCTGAGGGGAATATATAGTTTTTGCTCAGACAAAAAATGTTTATAGATCTATGTCACTCGCCACCGCCGCCGTCCCGCGTCGTATATTTGCGATGAAAGTTTACAATTTCAAAACGTCGCATCCGCATAGAAGAGGAAAGGGATAAAATGGAAATTGTACACATTGCAATTGCACTCCCAGTAATAATATGTGTAAGCCTGTGTCGGAAAGTATGTACCTATATAGTGGTAATCTTCATTCTAAACTCCTTTTTTCAATGCCGCTCGTCGGCTCGTCTCACCCTCCATCACCGCCTATATACCTTATAGAGAGAAACCCAAGTGGAAAATGTTTGCTTCCTCTCTTGTAGTGTAGCTCTAGCAATTTCTTTTTTTTCTTCTTCTTCTTATTTTTGAGAACATGACAAGTCATTGAGCCTCGCTAAAGCCACTCATTCAACTGGACCAAAAAAAAATGTGAACGTCCAGAAAACTCCGTCATTCATCCCCCACATACACATCAAGTGTGATAGTGTGTAATCTTAGAGAAGAGCAGATGTATTTGGCAGGACCAAAAAAAGGATGCGCGTAAAGTCAGATGTGGAACAGAACAACATTGTAGTAGTAATGGCCCGCTTTTTTACGTCTTTGCATTAGTCTAAAATGGGCTTGAAATCTGTGCCAAATGGCCACTTTGGATTCTTATATATGGGACCACACAAAGAGTCCTCGGGATATTTGCTCCTTTGAAGACTTTGGCAGTTTTAGCTGGGGCTGCGGTGCAAAATGTTGCTCTTTTGGAGACTAGGTGTATATGGAGGGGAAGGGAAGGTAGACGTTCTTTAAATTTAGAAGGGACATGAACACAAGACCGAAGGAACTGGGTAGCTATTTATCTATTTACAGAATTTATTAAACGTATAGGATATAAAAAAGTGTGGGTCGTGGGGACGGAGCTACATTACGGACCGTGGGATTAGTTACAAAGCTTTTCTGGAGTAAATTATCCAGAGGAGGGACACAGGATTCTCTCTCACTTAATATTCACTTGATCAATCTGAGAAAATGTCTAAGGCCGTCCATCCGGAAGGCATTTATGATGTTTATGTACACTGACAGCTACACGCATATGCCTACTTGTTAACGGAGACTCTGTTTAAATGGAAAACAGGTGGACAATAATTCTCCTCATGAACTTCCCCTTGTAAACTTTATTGTTGTCCATCGGTTCACATAACGGAACAAGAGTGTTCCATCGTGTCCTGTCACTCCAAAAAGGTTTGATCGATGAGCCCTGCTCATTATTTGATTCCTCCGAAAAAATTTAGCTACACACATGGACATCCTTGATGGATCGTAGTTGAAGTTGACAATGAGAGTGACAATATATGCATACGACTTTTATACGAGTCTGTTAAGTCTGTATATTATTTCCCCATCTCCGCACGTCTCTCGGATATGACGACTTTGAATTTTCCAAAGAAAACTCTGCTCGTGTGTGTAACAACAACAATAACAAAAAATATATATACATATGAAAAGTCAAAGTGACATGAGAAACGTCCGCCAGCTTTTAATGGAAGTCATCTGCTTTCCAAAAAAAAAACCCGTGAGGGGACGATCATCATTTGGAATAATCCCCTTCCAATTTCTCATGTCCTCGTCCCATTTCGCCCCTCATGATTATCTGGGCTGATGTATTATTGAGCGTATCGATAATGGAAAGGGAAGTACTGTGTGGATGCATGGCATGGGGATTGCTATTACACTTGTAATTGGTGTCGTTGCGTTCGTCGTAGCTTTCATTACTATTATTATACAGACACTCTCCATGATGTGGATACTTATTTTTTTACACACTTTCTAGTTATTCTCAACCATAATGGTTGTCGTCAGCAAATCATCTTTGCTACTTATTTTCAGTCAATTTTCCTCCCCGTAATGATCGACAAGGGTGAAATTACAAATAATACATGGTCTGACCAAAAAGTCATGGTTATGTGGCTCGGATCGGCGGAACCCATGTTCCAGGGGATCTGCTGATGCTAAAAAAAACTAATAACTCGATGATGACAGCATGAATCCCCACACTTCCCCCTCGCCTCCTTTCAAATATAAAGCTTTGTAATTGCTCCAGGATTTTACCATCCCTAAACCTCTAGTTTCAAATCAACTTTTAAATACGTGTACTTTATAAGTTCATAAAATATGCTGAAATTCGGTTTATTCGACTTATTTAGCCTTGACTAAACACTCAACTACTAGACGCGACAATTACTGATCTATTTCCACAACAGGTACGAGCGGTTTTCACATTTTAAATTAGGAACTTCCTAGTCTACCCATTTTGTAGACATCTGTCTACATTCTCATATTTGTGACACGATATTCAAGGAAAAAGCGGAGAGCTATTGTTATAATTCACAGAAAAATAATGTATGCATGGGATTTGTTGCTCTTCTCGCTCAAAAATTGGTTTTCCTATTAGCTGTCGAAATCCTCAGCACCGTGGGAAACTCCATCATTATTATTATGTTTCCTCATTTTTTCCCAAGGAATATATATCTT
>JAANSN010002010.1:0-27515 GCA_036850665.1 Dicranocentrus wangi | reverse complement strand
ATTAAGAGAGTAATGAAATAAGGCAATATGGTCAAAGGCTGCGACATAGAAAGAAGGTTGAAAACGGGGCATTGTGATATAGTCAAAAGTCAGTTTTTATTATCGTACTAGAGTCGGCCAGACATACATCGTCAGGCCCTAGATTTTAAATATAAATCGTTGCGGTTTTTCACGATTTTATCATAGGTATCCATGACTACACAAGTGCAGCGCTATGAAACACGCGTTCGTGAAAAATATAGCCGTTGCAGTTTCTTGGAATGGCGCTGGGACCGGGAGTTTTTGGTCTTAATTGTCAGGCTCGGCTCATTAAGTGAGCAATTAGCGGAAAAGGGTTGTTCACAAGCCTACATGTTGTGTTGCGCACCGACCCAAACCAGTTCTGACTTATTTTTTCATTTTTCAATCAACATTGATGAAACTCATAATATAAACGTAACTGATAGTACAGAATACGACTACGTATATTGATTTCGAATTACTACCCCCGCAGGGGGGAAACAAATATTTTTCATTTCCCAACCAAATTGAATGAAATTCATAATATAAACATAATTTATAGTAATAAATACGATTACGTTTTCAAAATAATTGATTTCGAATTACTACCCCCCAGTGGGGGGAAATTCCGGAATGGTTCATTTATTAGCCAAAGATAGCCAAAATAATAGTATATAGGCACATTGTAGTGTAGAATTCAAATATGCACATAAATATGAACATTTATCCTTCATACCCCCCACTGGGGGTAAATTTGTCCCGCTACTACAATAAACGAAGAATTTCGAAATTTCCCCCCAGTGGGGGAAGGAAGGATAACTTAGCATATTTAATTGCATATATGAATTCTACACTACAATTTACCCATATAGTATTAATTTCGTCACGCTACTACAATAAACAAAGAATTTCGAAATTTCCCCCCAGCAGGGGGAAGGAAGGGTAACAGCATATTTTATTGCATATATGAATTCTACACTACAATTTACCCATATAGTATTAATTTCGTCACGCTACTACAATAAACAAACAATTTCGAAATTTCCCCCAGGGGGGGAAGGGAGGGTAACTTAGCATTTGGTGTACGCATTTGTTTGTGTTGTTAGCAGGTGTAAGCGTGTAAGCATATCTGTTACTCAAATAGCACTCGCCGCATGCGTGACACGTACATACGCACGTACACGATGCGCATTATTAGTATAGATTACTTTAATTGGACACATGTTTTATTTTCTGCTGTACTACAAAAATGACAATAGGGATCTCTAAACAATTTACACTGATCATAGCTAATGACCTTAGTATTATCTAGGAGAAATTTCAAAGTAACTGAAGACCCTCAACCGTATCAAACAACTCCTCGAATCACGACCTCCATATAAACTCAATGCTAAAATTCACACGATCTTACCTTTTTTGTTGACGTCTTCAGTACACTCCTAACCAGCGTTTATGATTCGAAATATAATTTATCCGAACGATTAAAACTTCAGCTATAACACCTTCTCCTTACTTTTTCAAAGTTATGTTTACAATTTTTTCGAAGAGGCAACAAATCTAAACGCACTGACTTTGCAGACTGCACCCATGCATTACTCTATATCCCTCTCACAGTCAGTCAGTCGTGTGTTTTGGGCGGGCTCCGGATTTAAATACCGCATTAAACGAAAAATTGAAAGATGAAGTTTATCATTCAGAATGCCGAACTACGACTACTGGTACTACACTTGGTGAGGATGGGCTACGATGCAATATGTATATCATTATGCGTGTTGTGGATCATGAGGACATGATGTTCGTGTATGATCTTGTCTGACGTTGGTGTTGAGCTAAGTTTTTACGTACACGTATATGCTATGAGTAGTTATATTAGCTTTCGAACAAGTCGTTTCCCTTCGTTGGAAAATGCACCTTTTTATTTTCAGGCTATGAAGTACATGTTCCTCATTTGGAATTCGTGCAAATTTGTTACTTGGAAGATGCTGAGTGCTGTGTGTAATGTGCATTACATGTTTTCCCCTTTCGTATCCAGCTCGTGTATGAATCACTTCACAAAATGAACAAAATAAGCATTTACTTTTGCTTTTGTCGGAATTACCAACACGGGAGTAGGGGGTAACCCCTTTTAATCTTAAACTTTTTCCATACTCCGTCAGAAATACCCCTTTAAACTTGGACTTGCTTTCCAGTGGTGCGGAATGAACGAGATCGCGGGATGGATAATGGATTTCCTTTCTAAATGGATAAGCGGGAAGTCCCTGCCGTACAACGACATATTCAACAGGGTAAACTACAAATGAAAAAATAGATGCTGAAAAACGCTATATAATACTATATTTAAAGCGATATCTACATGGATTTACGCTATTTGTTCATGTTCTTTATATTGTACCATATCATATACATAATATTTATAGTTGGCAAATGCTGAACAATAGCAGAATTTATCTTGGAAAACCCACTTTGGAGGTATTTCGTAGGTCATGTTTTGTTTATCAGAATAGAGGAGCTCTGGATTCAGCGCAGTTCAGAAAATACTGAAATCTCCCACAACGGTCAAACTTTCAAGTCAGGAAATTGTCTTGGGAAATGAATAAAATATGTTGGAAAACACATTATCACCCGCGCGTCGGGATTATTTCCAGTGTGTAATCAGCTAAGTTTCCAGCCCGGAATTGAACTTGAGAGTGAAATTTGAAATTCTGTGATGCATACTATGTAGCATTTAATGTTATCTTTCTGATGTCACCACAAAACTATTTGAATAAAATATGCAGGTAGTTTATTTAAATACAAAAAAATTTGCAGAAACGCCTGGAAATTGGGAAAAGTAACTCGTATTTCCCCCTTCGGTCCTACGATTCATATGCAGGTTTCCATTAGCTCCAAAAATATTAATTGCTGAAAATAGACTCATACGAATAGCGATGGTGGAAACTAATGAAATGATGAAACGGAAAAAAGTTTCTACCCAGGAAATAACTTGCCAGTGAGAAATGAAAATTCTGCAATGCATACGAACCAACCACACATATGTTACACAATTGATGATGGTTGATGATATAAACGGATGCATTAAATATGAAGGAGGTTCCAATGAAAATTTGCAAAGGCATGAACTAGCAATAATAGAGGTCGTTTTCATTTTTTTCGCATTCGTTTCCTTTCTCTTGTAAACATACGAGCGTCGGGCAGTGAAATGTACTTTATTATAAACTATTATGTGTTACGGGGATATTAAAACGATATATCTATATATATGGTTTACGCTACTTGTTCGCGGTTTTTTATTTGTATCATCGCTATCATATACGGACGGAATATTCATAGTTGAAAAATTCAGTAAGGTGGTCTGGAGTTTTGTTTCCAGCAGAACTTGCCTGGGAAAATCCACTAATCTAGTTTGTAGGTATTTCGTAAGTCATCATGGCTACCATCCTTTGCAATGCAAATTTTCTCGGGAAATTCATGATTTTCTTTGCAAAGGTGAAAATTTTCTCGGGGATTTCATCAGTATCTTTGCAGTAGCAAAACTTTTCTCGGGGATTTCATCAGTATCTTTGCAGTAGCGAAACTTTTCTCGGGAAATTGATGATCTTCTTTGCAATGGCGCAAATTTTCTCGAGTAAATCATTAGTATCTTTGCAGTGGAGCAAATTTACACGTGTAAATCATCAGTATGTTTGCGATGGCACAAATGTTTTCGGGGATTTCATGATTTTCTTTGCTGTGGCGGAAATTTTCTCGAGAAAATCATCTATATCTTTGCAATGGCGCAAATTTTCTCGAGAAAATCATCAGTATCTTTGCAGTGGGGCAAATGTTCTCGGGAAAGTCATCAGTATCTTCGCAGTGGCGAACATTTTCTCGGGGAATTATGGTTTTCTTTGCAAAAGCGCAAATTTTCTCGGGAAAATCATCATTATCTTTGCTGTGGGGCAAATTTTCTCGACCAAATCATCAGTATCTGCAATAGCGCAAGTTGTCTCCGGGAAATCATCGGTATTTTTGCAATGGCATAAGTATTTACGAAATAGGGGAAAATGAATAAAATATTTCAAACTCATTATTATCACACGTGCGTTGGGATTAACTCCAGTGTGTATTGTAATCGCAGCTCCAGGTTTCCAGTCAGCAACGAATGCATTGAATTGAATATTCTGAAATGCATACTAACCAGCAATCATATTATCTTTCTGATGTCATGATAAACAATTTGAATAAAATATGAAGGCAGGTTTGCAAAGAATCGGATGCAAATCGAATACTGAGATTCGCATGACTGACACGAATAGCGATGGCGGAAACTAATGAAATGAAACGGAAATGTTTGCAGTGAGAAATGAAAATTCTGCAGTGCATACGCACCAACCACAGCAATCATGTGACACAACTGATGGTGGCTGATGGTAAAAGGATGAATAAAAAATATGAAGGTGGTTCCAAGGAAAATTTGCACGCACAAGGCACGAACTAACACGCAATAATAGGGTATTTGGGAAATTGCCTCCGTATGACCGCACACATGTATTTTAATTGGGGATGCTTAAGTTACGTGACCTTTTTTCCCAAACTGACTGGTAAATCAAATTTGGATTCGCATTGTTTCTGAGTAGCTCCGAAAATATGAAATTGTCTCCAGTGATATGAGGACGGATAAATGAATGAAGAATAAACCGAGTAAATTCCCATGATCAAAACACTTGACATTTTTTAATAATAACGGTGATGAAAAAAGAGGAAAACAACTGTACAGAGTATATACAGAGTATTAAACAAAAAGAGAACTTGGACACAATAACTTGTTGTTGTACGTACGATACTTAAAAAACACTGCTACGCGGCTCCTCTTCTCCTCCTCCTCCTCCTTCACATATATCCACATTTAAAGTTAATTACAAATACTAAGTTTTTTGATATATCCATCATCATTTATATTCATGTATATATTCTATGTACAAACGAATAATAAAAAGACGCACCATTGAAAAGACAAGACTGGAGAATAAAAACGACTATAACAATATTGACATCAATAATTAATTCATTAATTAATTCATTCTGTAATAATTCATTAATTAATAATAATAAAAACGGACGATTGTTGTGTGTATATTTGATTGTGTGTGTGTGTGTGTGTACAAAGAGATCATGAATCAGCAAAATATATCATCATTCATATGTTTTTTTATATCCTCCCCACCCTTCCTCGTCAATCACCACAAAATAACTCATAAAAAACGCTCTCATTTAAAAATTATTTCATTTTTTAGGAGGACCACACATTTGACATTTATTTATTATTATTTATAATATATTTAGCAGACTATCTTCTTGCTCAAGTTCAATGGAACTTGGGAGTTGTCACCACCCGCCGCAGCAGAGTTTTGTTGTTGTTGTTGTTGTTGTTGCTGCTGCTGCTGTTGTTGGTTGTTGGAGGTGGTGTTATTTCTTGGAGCAATCTCGCAGTCCCCTCCTCCCCGCATGATTATCGAGTGGAGCAACTCGCTTGTGACCTGCTGGTCCTCAGTCATGTGTTTTGGTTTCTCGTTCAGCTTCATCGCCAGGGTTGAGTGCTGCAGCTGCAGCGGCGATTTGAACTGCGCACTTTGAGAGTACAAGTCAGAGGAGGACGAGGATGATGATGATGACGAGGAGGAGCTCGACGAGGAGCGCGGGGTTGTCAGTGCTGATGCTAGCTGCGGGTACAGCTGGTGGGGGGGTGGTGGAGGAGGCGAACATGTGCTCGCGCTTGGTCTGTACGGGGACACGCTCGGCAGAGGCGTGAACGGAGGGGTGTGGCTCAGCGACGACGTCGTCGGCGATGGCGGTGGTGGCGGCGAGCTGCTCACACTGCTTGTGCTCGCTGCTGACGAGTGACTCGAGCTTGAAGACGACGACGACGACGTGTGCTTGTCGCTTATGCTGTACCTAATCATTCACAAATTTATATTCACGTTATTTCCAATGCTGGAGAATTAGGAACAATGATGCTGGAGGATAAGAGTTTTAGTACGTATGCCTACCTGAATTTCTTGTGAACGCGGTAAGCCTCGTTCATGAGTACGTTCGTGTCGACGATGGGAGGAGCCTGAAGGGCCCGCTTGAGAACGGGCATGTCCTCGTTGACGCGACTATCATGAAGTGGCAAATCCTGTTCAGACCTGGCTGGACTAGAACACGCGCCTGACTCAATGCCAGAGTCTCCACTGGGTGACTCGAGTCCCCTGGGGAAACTCTTGTAGGGGCACACCGACCCGTTGTTCGAGTTGTTGCTCAGTCTCCTCGGGCTAATGTGCACTGTGCTCGGCTCCTGAATGTGGTGCAGGTGGTGGTGGTGCTGATGATGGTGGTGGTGGTGGGCGTTGTTGTTGTTGTTGCTGCTGCTGCTGCTACTATTTGACTCGTAGCTTACACTGTCCAGACTGTCCACTGAGCTGGAGGACCGGTGTGTGCTGCTGATTGACACTGGAGACACGGAAGATTGTTGTTGCTGCTGCTGCTGTTGTTCGTATGCTTGCTCCTCCATTTTGAATGCAAGCAGCTTTTCAGAGTGCAAAGTGTTCAGTGTTCGCAAGTCCGGGATCTTGCGGTCCAGTTCTTGTACTACGTACGCCGGGATCAGCGAGTGCAGCGCTGAGCGCAGGTGAGACTGCAGCCTTGTCACCAGCTCCACGTTCCTCAGACCCGGGCTACACGGAAAGAATTTGCAAATGTTTATCATTATTGAATTTGTCGCAATTGTTGTAAATTTGTGATACGGTACAGTACATTGTGACTGTAGAGTAGCGATTGATAAGTGCTTACCGATCAGGAGCCATCACGACGACGGCGCAAAAGAGTCCAATTTGTTCGTCAGAGAGCCCGAGTTTGTTGAACTGCTCTGCGAACTTGAACATGGAGTCAAGGAGGAACCTGGCGTTCTGGTGAGCGGAGATGGTTTCCCTCTCGAGTAGCTCTCCGTTGATGCAAAGCATAGTGTTCCCTTTGAACATGCAGGCGAGTCGGACGAGGAGGATCTCAAACACGCCAGCCTTGAGTAGCGTCACCTGGTCGTCTTGCGACAGGATCGAGAATCCTGGCAGTCGCTTCGCAAACTCGACCACTCCTCTGATTGCGGGACTGAACCGCTGGCTAAAGTCCTCCGTCGTTGATTGCGGGTGTGGGTTCAGTGGACACGCCTAAACACGCACACAAACACATGGACAATGAGTCATGTGTCACCTTTGCTGACCTTGAACTATAGCGTGGATATTATGCAAAGTGCACTAGCTTACCAGAGTGATTTCGTTTCCGAATCTGGGTTTGTTTCCAGCCTCCTCTTTCTTGATGATGGCAGTGTTGTAGCACTTCTGAACCTTGTCTTTGGTGAACTCGCAAGTCTCCATGTGTGCCCTCACGACGGCAGTGGTGAGCTTGCTCGTGTCCTCCAACTCTGCGCTCAGAGCACGCTCGCTCACTTTCGCGTGGTGGCTCTGCTGCATCGCCGCCAGGATCTTGGCCTTCTCGCGCTTTGGGACTCGGCCGAATCGGACCGCTGTGCAAACACAAAACATACACACACTCATTATTATTAAATACTTCACAACACGTATACAAAATATTATGCACAAACTCCATATTTCTCCACAAACTGCATAATATGCACAGATGCACACAGCATGATAACATGTTTAATGAGCACAAAACTCACAGTCGTGATCTCCGTTAAAGAGCTGGCCATTAGCCTGTCCGCCAGGCTGCGAGTTTGCAGGGATGAACCTGCGTTTCACTTTAGTCGGAGCGACCATCTTGCTAACTTGCTAACTAGCTATTGTATGAGTATTCAAAAGTAGCGAGTTGGGGAAACGTGCACACGAGAGTAGTTTATACTATACTATTATTTATATCATAATTGGTGAGAGCGAAAACTGAGAACATGGGTGTTCGTAAATAGAGAGCGATATCACAGCCCCCAGCACACTTTTTTCACATTATTTTTTTACAACAAATCACGGGGGAATTCCAGTGCACACACAAAATAATAACGTGCTCCCCGAATAAATTATAAAACAATGATCCAGTAAAAATGCTAAATATTTTTTGTCCTCCTGGGGGTACTAGAGACTTGGTGGTGGTGACGAAGAGAGAGAGAGATGTTGTCAGTGGCAAGTAAGTTAGAAAACTGAACGGTATGAAGGTAGCGTATACGTGCTCTGAGAGGGACTACTACTGCTCAGTTAGCAGCACAGATATGAGGGGGGAGAGAGAGAGAGAGATAACAATAATAACATTACCGTTGCGTTCAACGACCTACAGTTACGATGCTCTACTTTATGAATAATAACCCTCTCTCTTTTCTCTCATCATCATCATCACAGTGTGAATACTGTGAATAGTGTGGTGTGTGAGCAACGTGAAGAGAGAGAGAAAAAAAAGAGATATTTCTGCTCCACACACAGACACACGCTCTAATGTGCACCTCACAAAACTTGTTCGATTCTCTGTCGAGGAGAGAGTTTTCTTAACGATCCTCTCTGCAACTATAACTATGTTACCAAAACTGTGTGCAACAAAGAATCATGTATATTCGCTGTGTGCAACAGAGAGTCGTGTGCACTGATAATATGTATAGTGGGTAGGTAGGTAGGTAGTAGTACCCATAGACCACGGCGAGGTCATTCACATTCAAGGCATGCGTGTATATGCATATGCATGTTTGTGCACGTAGAGAGAAATATGCGTGTGTCATAATAAGTAATAACAAAAAAAAACTGGTGAGATGATTACGAAACAAACGAAAATGAGGTGCTTGTGCTTACCGTCTCTGGACATTCCGACAGCGATGCATTTTTTGAGTCTGCAGTACTGGCATCGGTTCCTGTTCACCCTGAGGATGGAGCACTGCTGGTTCTTGGTGCAGGGCCTGTACTGGATCTTCTGCTGGATGCTCCTCCGGAAGAAGCCCTTGCAGCCCTCGCACGAGTGCACTCCGTAGTGGAACCCGGACGCCTTGTCACCACACACTCGGCATAACACCGTCGTCCCGTCAAATTCTATATAAAATACACACAAAACCACACCATCAATAACACTATCAACTAATTGCACACTTACTCATTATTCATTTATGCGCTAATGATCGCTGTATGCACTGAATGATTATGAGCTTGTTCTAGTCCGTACCGATCTGAATGGAGTCTCCGAACCCGGGACTGCACCCGACCAGCAGATTATTGTTACTATCGTAGTAATCCATCATCATGATTTCAGTGTCATGAGGTCACGATTTTATGCAAAATTATGTGTATTATCCACTAATTCACTCTTCCCCAGTGGCAAAACCAAAAAAGTTTCAAAAATCTCTCGAGAATTAATCTCAGCAATTGTCCACACTGTCCAACGTTTAGCTGTACACTTGAAACACAAATGACAAACGTATTATGAATCCTATGATGCAAAGTGTATTTGTTTCGAGTCCAAGATAAACGTAAAAACTCCAGAGTGTTTTAAATAAAAACGACAGAAGAGGATACGCAAGTGTCCGGTTTGAAGCACGGGAGAAGAATGAAAGTGAAAATGCGACTGAACTTGAATTTTGGTATAATACTGGACCCATGAGGATAGGGTATTATAAAATGGGACGTATATGCAGCAGAGTGGATGGGTATATGTATATTCTATCCAGTCAGTCATCCTAAAAAGTAAACGACCTCGTAGCATTATTATAGTAGGTAAGTGGCATAACACAGAACACATATACGTGTATGTATGTGTGTTCTCTCGGGTCTACAACCAGCAGCTTCACCGGAGAGGAACAAGAGCATAAAAGTGAGGAGCATATATTAACGTACGCTTGGATATTATGGAACGACACACTTTGGCTATATGCTTGTGTGTGGATGGAGTGGTGAGCAGTTGAGTTGGAGAGGAGAATGCTCTGTGGGTTTAGAGGAGAGTTTGAGGACGTAGAACTCCGAAGTATCTCAAGGATAGATACAATGACCTTCTACTCACAAGTTTATTGGACAAGTAGGGCATTAACCTTCCTCTTTCAAGCCACTTTTTGGAGAAACACACACAAAAGCTATACGAGCATACACTCTTTTGCTCCTCTCTGCTCACACCTACATCTAAATAATCTCAAGTATTTTTCTCCCAGTTCTGTTTGCCAAGTGGATAACAACGTTCAAGGGTATTTAGCCAACACACGACAATAATAATAGTGCATCAATTAGGCAATCATGGTTAAACAACAAATTACTCGTCACATCCTCCAACAAAATCATGCAAACCAACTGATCAGTGATCAGTTTTTATCAATCGTGCGGGCCAGTTAGTTAGTTGAATATATTATGGGATCATAAAGATGTATTGGATTTGTTGGATGGAATAATATAATAGCGAGCGTGTCCGTTGACCTCTAAAACTACTTGACTATTTTAGTAGCAGTAGTAGTCATCACATAATAAATGTTGTGCGGACGCTACATGTTATTAACCCGATATTCCACAAAAATCTGATGATGATGATGCTGATGTTTGAGATGAGCGTGATATGCGCGTATTGCTCCATTATTTTATTTTTTTGTGTTATATATCCTGTAAGGAAATGCCATATCTCTACTTTTGATGGTCGTGGGCATGATGATGATGGTGATGATCAAGTGGCGCTCAGTCGGATGTATGTGCGCAGGAATGTGTTTTGTGCTGAAGGTGAATAAACCCAACAGCACTCTCTGTGTTGCAAACTCGCAGAGAAAATTGCAAAGTGAGATTGCGTTTTTTTTTTCTTTCGTATAGTCGGAGGAGATTGAGTTCACGGTCAGGATGATGATGATGATGATGATGTGGATTGTATGATGGATAGGGTAGGATATATATATGTGCAGTGGTGGTGGTGGTGGTGCACACAGCCATGGTATACACGGTAGTTTTGTGAGAGAATGGATATGCTTGCTTGATAACGAGAGAGAGTTGTTTTTTATTATGATTATATGGGATTCTACAAGTGTTTGGTTAGTTCATTCAACTTACGTGATGCTAAGAGTCACTAGTCGCACAGAATATACATATATGTGCATAGTTCGTTATGTAAAAAAAAATATGTATAATAGCGAAATGCAGTTTACTATGTCTTTGGGGGAGAGAGCAGCCAGCCTACCTTCTCAGTGAAGTAATACTACGCTGCTATTACGCTATGTGTTGTGTATATATCTCCTCTTGCCCTTAATACATACCTGATGAGATCACATTATTAGTCCTATACCAGTCTTTTTTTTTACTCTTTCCATCAATAACAACTCTTTTCTTCAACCTTAGGTCAGTAAACTTGGGACTCACACCGTCATGATTTATTATTACATATATCTCCATTTTCTGTCACTGACCGATTTCGTCCTTTTTAAATACACACATTTGCCACTTTTGCCATTTTGTGAGTACACACGTTTGTGTGCTGAGACTTATTGAGACTACATTTATGTACATATTATGTATTATTGAGAAGCACATTTGTTCATGCCCATTTTGTCACAACATTTTTGATGGTTTTTCTGGGTATTCTATTTTGGAGATTTTTCTGAGAGGATTTGAGCAGCCTTTAAATGAGAAGGATCCCGTTCCGCGGAACAAGGTCAGAAGGGTGTTTTTTGGATGGAGGGACGACAGTGTAGTAGTGTGGAAACCTTGGTAAGGGTCTCCACAGAGGGTCCTTCACCTTCCTCTCTCGCTCCTTTCATAATAATAACGTGAGGACTTTTTCAACTGTGTTGTTGTGTGCCAAGTGGTACGTGCAACGACTCGGTGTGTCTAGCTAGATGAATGTGGATACAACTGCAACAACCATTATTTCGCAGTAGTGGTTGCTTGTTGTTGTACAATAAAAAATGAGAGAGATATAAAATAGTTTCCCAAGTGGCATGCTTAAAGGTCAGCGACAGATGGATGGATACTACTCTCATTATTCTCTCTTACTCTCTTGCGAAATTATAAATTGCTGGCATTCTGTGATGCAACTCCTATGTTTCTCGTTACTCTCGTGTGTGTGCAATTCTCTCATCTTTGTCTGTCGGTCATTGAATTCGTTTTTTTATACGTTATGGTGGTACAAGACGCTGTGATTGCTGTGGTCAAATGGATCGGTGCAGTAAACTATATAATGGTAATAATAATGTTGTGTGTGTGTGAGAGAGTCTCGTATATTGTGCATGTGAGTCTCACATATATAATAAAAAGGTTGAATGAACTGCGTGACGATGACCTCAATATCGAGAGAGTGGAACACACATAGACTGTACGTATTAGTAGACACTTTTTTTCATATTACACTCCCATATCCGTGTGATGCTTTTTGGGATATTCTGCTCTCTTTGCACTTTTTTTTATTCACATACATTTCTCACTCGTTGTAGTCGACGACGAGAGAGAGTGAATGGGTGGACGCTATACACTACTATATATATCCATACTATATATAAGCGATATATATGGATATGTAACAAGGGACTCTCCTGTGTGCTTCACTCGCGTTTCCCAATAATACAGTGTGCGGCTGATAGGGAGGTGAACGAACTCCAACTTCTCTATTCAGCGTACATGCACACATTTTATCATATTTTTTGGATGGATTCCGACCACCCGTTATACACTACTGGGGTACGTGTATATATAATATGCTATGCACACTGCTATAATGCTCGTACGCTTGAAAGTAGGACAGTCGGTCGGGTTTTCATTTTAAGCTCCTCTCTTCTGCTCTCTCTCCTATGCAATGTCTCTCTGTACATATAATGCACGGATGCAGTAATAATAATAATAATAATATCGTGATGATGTAAGCATATCTATGGGCCTTTTTTTCGGGGGTTCTTGTTGTGTAACAGACATTACGATATGTTATATATATCCTCGGTGTAATTCGTCTATGTGCTACGGTTAAATTGGGGCTGGATGATCGTGGATATATATGGTCAAGGGGATATTATGCTCATCTATAGCTACTACTATTTTACTTGGAAATTTGGAATGGGTTTAATGCACACGCTTTTCTGCTCATTCTTGGAATCTTGGTCGGAAAATTCGGGGAAATCTCCAAGAATAGCGATAATTAGTGAGCCTCTTTGTGTGGTTCCTAATAACTAATTGGACACTAATCCCCACACCACCACACCGAATATGTTAGTAGTTAAAAAACACCTAATTAAATGTACGCATTGTTACTGTTTCTTCGAAATAGTCAAAGTTGTTGGGTTGTTGCATAATAGTGCAAGAGCCGCCACCTAACCCTTTGAGAGCAAACATTTCGAATAGCATCATCATCGTGTGCTTGATAGAGAAACAGCTCGAGTTCATCGAACCCGCAGGAATATTATGGGATTATACACGGACGGTTTTTATAATGCAGCGGTGTGTTGATGATGATGATGATTGAGAAAAAAAAAGAGTCCCATATACTACTATGACGTGTGTGTGAGCATGATGATGGTGATGACAAAAAGCGAGTGAGTTTTAGCAGTGTGCAATCCTGTGAGATATCTCATATATATATGGAGTATGAGCGAGGAGAAGAAAGAATCGAATTTGGGTCAGCTCTCTGTGAGCTCCCCATATACACAACGTGTATAACACACACAGTTCAACGAACCCTCTGTTCATATTACTCTTTCATATGTTACAACAACTCTCTGTGTGTGTATTCCTCTACGCCTGTGCTATATGCAACTCGCTCTGTGTGATACACAGAGAGAGAGGAGAGACACGACCAATATATGGGTCAAGTCATTGAACTCTCGCTCTACTTTACACATATATTACTCACACTACACGAGACTCTGTTTTTTGGGGAATATACTAAAATGATGTCAGAAATATGTGTATTTAAAAGTTTTGGTTTTTACCGTCGAGTAACACGTTCCCGATATGCTCAGTACAGAATATCTTATTATCCGTGGATGATGATGATTGATCGTGATTATTCTCCTCTCCGGTGGCGGTTCCAGGAGGAGAGGAGGAGGACTCCGAGGACTCGTCCTGACTAGACCTACTACTACTACTACTGTTTTCGAACTCGTCCTCCTCCATGTCCTCATCCTCTTCTTCTTCGTCATCCTCCTCCTCATCGTCGTCGTCACCACCACATGCACTAGAATCACTGGAGATATTAACAAGGTTCTCCACCACCACAGATGAGTGTTCATGAACGTTATGAAGAGAATCATGATGATGCTCGTTGAGATCGAGTCCTTCCAGAGCACTGGAAACTAGTGGCTTATTGTTGAGTATCGTGAGTAGCGTGGTGGCCACCACAGCACCACTACCACCACCACCACCACTGCTTTTGACTTCTTCGAAATCGGAGGAGGACGAGTCTCCCCCAATCAGATCTACGAGTTTCGCTGGAGGGCTCCCAACCCCTGAGCTGTTACTGCTGAGGCAGCAACTGTCCTCCTCGAGTTTCCTCCGTCTCCTCAGCTCACCCTTCAGATAAGCCTGGTTCACCTCCGAGTACGCGGTGCTCGACTTTTGCTTTGTCACCGTCATGGTTCAGTGTTTTTTTTTTAAATTTTCACACTCTGATTAACTTTTTTCCCCTAAAGATTATGATGACTTGAATTCTCACATTGACTTATTTTGTCCAGTAGTGGTAAGAGGTGTAGAGTGTGACAGGATCGCTCCCAGAGAACGACTAAACGAAGTGGTGGAGTAGCGAGAATCTCAGTCTCTCCAGCAAACTGTTATAATAATGTGCTTTTTTGTGTGCATGTAGAGGGTTGTGAGAACCACATGCTTTTGCCTGATATTTTATATACACAAAGTGTGTAGTATGCTCTCGTATCGCCAGTTTACCACTACTACTACGACACCACCACGCCATATTATATGCACATCTCTCTTGTTGTGACATCACCGCGCACACACACACAGGCTTGTACCCCCAGCCAAAATGATGTTTCCTTGCGTAATACACATAATATACGCTCTATACTCCTCTCTACTTTTCGTATGCGTGTGTGCTTGCTACATGATTCTCTTTTTTGGAGAGGATTGAATGCGATCGGGTGCTGGATAGTCTATATGTGTGTATAATAATACGGGTCAGTGGAGTATTAACCTCAAACTGGAGCAAAAACTACTGAGAGAAAAGTGTACGACCCATTGGAACTGTATGCAAGAAGAATGTTCCATCTATCAAGTCGTGCTATTTCATATTTGTCGTGTGTGTGGTGCAGAGAGGACATTGACTCGTCGCTTCTGAAACACTAACCCAGAGAGAGGGAATAACACACAGCGATATGCTATTGTGTACGCGTGTGTGTGTGTGTATGATTGTGTTAGTCACCGGAAGTTCACATAACGAAACTAACATGACGGTGATGATGATGATGATATAACTGAGCATTTTGTTTAGCTTTGGATGATGATGATGAGAGAGGTCACTCACCTGTAAATATATGTACAATATGTTTATACGCTGCTCCTTCCGGCGGCTGACCTTGAGGATCACTTTGCATGATTCTATGTATGCTGTAACTGTGAATGCCGAGTCATCCTGATTCTTCTTATATCAACAACAACACACGTAACGCGTATGTGTGTATTATCTCAATTCTCAATAGCGAGGATTACGAGAGGAGAGACAGTTTCGTACGCCGAGGAAGTGCAACCTAGCGGGACATCTTTTTTTTTGGGGGGGGGGTGCAATTTTCTTATGATGACTTTGTTGGGGAAAGAAAACATTCTTCTTCTTTTCGTGGTTTTTCGATATTAGTCATTCATGATGACTAGGTTGTTGGGGAGAATACGGGTGAGTCAACCAACCTACGGTTCTTCTTATATGCTCGCTATTGCTCTGCGCAGTGTGTCTGCTCTACTGGGGAAAATGGTGAGAGGGGAGGAATTGCTAGGCTTCTCTGATCCATAATACTTCCGTGCTCTACCTCTCTCCACTCTGATTCTTTTTCCAGATTTAATTTTTTGAACCAGATACAGTTGGTGCAATGAACTTGACTGATTCTTTTTCCAGATTCCTTGTCAGTACGTTTAATTTTTTGAACTCGTGCAAANTTTTTCCAGATTCCTTGTCAGTACGTTTAATTTTTTGAACTCGTGCAAATGATGAATATGCTCGGATTCACGAGGGGAGACTTGTATGCTCCACCAAGTAATATTCTTGGCTATGCTCCACATTTCCAGAGACCCACTAAAACTACGTCTCCGCACTCTGATCCTCTTACAAAACTCTTCGTCAGTGCATTTAATTTTTTTTAACCCGTGAACATGATAAGCATTATAAGCAAAGGTTTTATGAATCTAACAAAAAAAAAGTGTGACACACATGCGCGTATATTTTCGATCTTAAAATCTGGTAGCAATATCCCAATGCAATGTATGGGAGTGGGTGTGTTAGCTATATATATTTAACAAGAATGCATTGTATATCCTCGATTCAATTCATGGGAATAATATACTGAGGCAGTTCAGAGCGTGTGCATCTCTGGAGAAACTAGATTGCAGGATACACACACACGCTGTGTGTACGTCTCGCTTGTTATCTCGCTCAGCCTACTCGTCTCCAGGAAGAAGAATATACCATATTAACCCTAAATATATATATGACGCATCAGCAGCACCAGATTGTGTGCACCATTGGGTTAACCCCGTTAAATAACGAAACAGTTGGTAAGATAAAAAAAAAGAGTTGCTCCAATTCAGTCTGTTACGTGTAAAATTCAATCCTCCGATATTAAAAAAAATTATTCTCGGGAGAAAAATTTCCAAGAGTAATTGATAGTTTGGCAAACATGAGTTGAATCCATCCAAGATCGTACCATATACGCATCCAGATCTTGAATCCATTTAGCAAGCCACAATGAAACGTATCCCTATAAAAATCGTATTTAGCAGTACGCGTTGTTCCAGCTCACACTTGATGTTGTTGTTGTTTGTTGTCCCGCTTGTCAAGCGAAGCCGGGATAGAACCGAGTATGACGCACCAGCCTGGAGTAGTGTGCCCTAGAGTAACCTCGTCGTGAAGAGGTTATTGAAAGAACACACGACGGTGGTGGTCGGTGCAAGAAAACAACAAAAGAAAAGTGACTCAAATTCAGCGACTACTAAAACTCGGCAATAAATCCGCGTCATCATCACTAATTTGCTATACACGCAAATGTTTCTCACCCCAATCCGTAAATGCTCCCCCTTCATTCCATATTGGAGTAAGCCATGGGGTAGTTTTGGTCTGATTAGCATAGTTCCAATACCCTATATGAAACTATACATATATATTCCCACCCCATATTCCGTCGCTACGATTAAACTATATAATAATGTTTCCACCCCAAATTTCAGTGGCAGGCTTGTTCTCGATATTTCCACCCCAAGTTGGGTGGTGGTGGTGGTGTTGTTGCTACCCGGTTTTCGAGAGAGTTCCCCCATATAAATATATCGGAGTGAAAGAGCATATACACACCCACTCGCGGGCTATCCTTCCTCCCCTGTCAGAATTCCGGGAAAGCGGGCAACGTTTCCAGGAAAAGAAGCTTGATTCTCCAGGAAACATTTACAAAAAAGGGTGAGTGCAGTGGAAACCACCACCTCCACTACCACCCTTGTTTTCCGAGAGGAAGGGGAAGAAAGCAGTTGGAGAGAGAGAGAGAGAGACAGCATTTCTCTCTCTTCGATTTTCTCCACCAAGTGCATCCATTTTGAAAACGCAGTTTTTTTGGACACGCGTGTGCGTGAATGTGTGTGGGTGTGTGCATCTCTTGCTATCATCATCATCGTCGTCGTAGTAGAGTAGAGCAAAGTTTTTTTAGGGGAATTTTGGGAATAGTTTTTATCCTTGCCTCCGCATAGCACCACTGACATTCCAGCGCAGTCAATGCTTATGCGAATGGACAGAATATCAAAGAACGTTGTCTAATAAATAAATAAATGAGGCGGATTTTGAGCGATGGGTATAAAGGGGAAGACGATGATGATAATGATAATAAAAATAGTGTGAATATATTTCAGTGGAATTGCACCTGCGATCAGACAAGTTCTTGGTAACGTAGATAAATATAAAAAAAGAAGTTGGGCATAATGTATGGAGTCCATACGGTCCGTCCCACTTAATGAGAAATATATGTGTATGTGAGTGGAGTTGAGACACGCGAGCGAGTGGTGAGCAGAGTGAGAGAAATGTGTGTGTGTATCGCAGCATCCTCGTATACTCTCAAACCCCTGGTTTTTGGACCCGTTTTTTTCTCAGATGGCATATATATGCATATGAAGCGAGTGTGTTGGTGGGGAGAGCAAGTGAAGTGAGAACCCGACCGACCGACACACCGACCGATAATATAATGTTACTTTCCACACAGAGCTAGAGAGAGAGAGAGAGAGAGAGAGAGCACACCAGATTAGGGAAATATTATAACGATGTAGTCGAGAGTTTTCTGCTGCTGCTCGCTCTGTAGAGTCAGTCAAGGTTCTGTGTGATAGCGTGTCGATGGAGCAGCAACCAACTCTCCTCATACTTACCACCACACAATCATCCTTCCTTTTCGTTGCTCACTCAGAAAATAATAAAAACTCTCTGGCGTGTGTGGTGATGTGATGTTGGAAAATAGTACTCTGTATAAACTTTACTGGGAAATGTGAACGAACGCTTATGCATTGGGCGAGTTAGAACGGGTGGGGGATGGGTCGAGGCTCAGCTCTCGGGGACTCCACACAATTCTCTCTGAATCTATTATACTTCTATACCTCTCTCTGCATTTGTGTAGTAGATGGATATTCCTTTGGTGTGGATGTACGTGGTTATTATGAGGTTGTGTGGACAGAGTTTTCTCTGGTGAACATGCTACACAAGGAGAGTGGTGCACGACGAATGAGAAGAAAAAAGTGGTATTTTCAGGGACACGAGTCCAATGAACTTACTTACTAACACATATACATGAGCAGAGAGAGAGTTTTGTGAGAAGGACACTCTCAACACAACACAGATATCACGAGAGTGAGTATATATGTGAAAGTGGGCTCATACGGACATCCGTACTTTACTTTACCCTACCTACCCACACGACTAACTATGATGTGCATTCTACATATATTCTATCTAACCTGTGTGCACCATCATCCATTCTCCCTCGTCTCTTGTGCAACTTGTCGTGTTTCTAGTCTAGCATTGGGTATACACGGGGAGAGTATATAGCTTACAAAAAAACTTCCTCCCACCCAGGATTTTTGTTCACATATACGTTCGTGCACACGGAGGGAATATATGCACACATATATGCACACAGAGAAGACTGACTCCCCATGTAACAGCCCTTATCCATTGCCAGATACAGTTGGTGCAATGAACTTGACTGATTTTTTTTTCGTTTCAATACTGCTGCTGTGCTTCAGCCATATTATATTATACTGGTTTCTTCTCACTCGCGACGTAACAGAGGGTGATATAATCGCGGTTCTTATACACGTACATAGTACATATATGTATATGGTTTATATGCATCGAGTTTATTTCCCTTTCAACCTTGTACCAATACCCTCTCGACACAGTGTCCAGGTTTTTTACACACTTTTAATACTGGATACTACGTGTGTGTATATAACATCTACGAGCATATCCCTTAAGTACCCTCGTATCTAGTGCGCTATCATGATCACCCTGATGATGCTGCTGCTCCTGCTCATCGCGATGCACTTTCCCTTTCTATACATGATACAACAACAACAGATGATGATGATGGATACGCAGGGACTGGATGAAGGGTATATTCAAAAAGGCATCCCTTATTGGACCACATGCTCCAGCGCAATCATGACCTTGACAGCGGTATAAAATTACTTGAAGTAATGAGGTAAAATATATAAAGTGGATTTACTGACCGAGAAACGGGACGTCCTTTGCTTGACCTTGACTGCTCGAACAGCCCCCGCTTGTCGCTTGCTGCTGCGGCGACGACGAGGATGACCCGATTACACTCCCATTGCTTCGGGGGGATGAGTCCCCGTTGTTGTTGTAACTCCTGCTCCGCGGGTGATTACTATTACTTCCACTACTCTCCCCCAGGTTGGTCGTCGACGAGATTGGCGGGTCTGGTGCTCGGAACTCGGACATCTTCCAGACATTACACAACAACACCGATTCTTTAATTCTCAGCAAAAATACACTCCAACTCGATTTCACAGTTTTTCAGATATAGTTTTTGACACTGGCACAGAGAGAGGAATAAAACAGAGTGTTGATGAACGGGCGAATGTCGGATCCAGAATGGAGTAGACGGGCTCTCCTGTTCCCAAACAAAAATATGTGTGTGAGTTTATGTGTGTGTGTGTGGACACACAACTATGAGGTTTTTTTTCTCTGATGGTGGGGAGAAGTTTTTTCCTTTTATTATTTTATGTTAGTGTACTAAACGCTGTGTTTCGTATCCTTTGCTCTTGTTATTTTTTTGGCCAGGTTTTCTGCTTCACTCTCGCTCGCTCGCTCCCTCCTGCTCTCTTCTCTTCGCTGCGCTATGTCTGTCTCTGGGCTCCTCGCTCATGGAACTGAACTTGAACTTGAACCACTGAACTCATAAACTGGATATTATATCGGGGATACGTTACTACTATAATACAACACACACACACTCTGGACAAACTTGCAATGCTGCTACTACTACGCCTGTCTCTCCTCGTCCTCCCTGCAACAACGCCATGTAAATTACATGCAAAATATTATATTCTCATCTAACAGACCCCATTGTCCATTGTCTAGGCCCATTATCATTATCAAGAACTTTCCCTTCAAAAATAAACTTTGCTTATAGTTGGGACTATTGCGACATGGGCAGAGCCTTTTTGGACCGGGTGCCGGCCTATATGCCTTCCTCCGACATGTCAAAAAGGGGGTACATATACGCGGGCTATATACACACGCATATACGCGTAACTAGAGTTATATTGCACGCACTTTTTTGCTCCGTTTCCACATGCGTGTTCTTTTCGTACGTTTCCGATCCCGAGTTTTTTTTATGCGTAAAGCTGGTATGGATCCTCTCTGCACGCGTTATTTTTTTTGGTTGGAGTTTGTTGATGGCGATGATGCGTGTGGCGTTGCATATTGCAGTAGACTTGCTCTTGAAAAATATATTATTGTGTGGCTTCTTCTTCTATGTGGATGGAGGAAGGAGAGAAGAAGAGAAGAGTCGAAGAAGCCCGTCGGGAGTTGACTGGGTGAAATACGTAGTTTTTTTTAGCTGCCTGGAGAAGCCATGGAGTATAGTGATGAGGCTAAAAATACATAGTAATAATAACGCGGATGTATGTTAGTAATTGCAACATTTTTTTTGTTCGAAAAACATTTTTTAGGTGGGTTCGAGAAATGTCGAGATGAGACACATTCAGAAAAATGTGTGTGCTTATATATTGCTCATATAATCATGATGGTGATCATCGGAGGGAGGAATGCGTCATGCTGTGTGTGTGCCGTCGAGATTTTTAGTCTGGATGGATGGATGGATTGGACTAGTGGCACGTATTCGAGAGGAGGAGAAGAGGAGCGTGTTATAACACATTATACACATAGGTATACTGCGTGTACTCGTATGCATCCTCGTCGTCGTCGTGTTATATAAACTATCTCTCTGTCTCTATGTTCAAGAGTCAAATTCTGCTCAAGAGTGTTTCAAGGGGAAATTTTTGTACGAAACGTTTTAGTTTTTTGCACATGCGCAGGATATGTGGGATGGGAAAACTAGTTGCTCCAGTTTTATTATTGGAGAGTAGCGAGCGAGCTTGCTTTGACGCGTTTTCTTGCCATTTCTTTTTTGAAGCCGTACTCCACATGTATTTTATGATTGGACGCAAGTTTTTCAGGAAATTAGAAGTACGCGATTCTGGAAGGGGGGAGCTTTTTATTGTGCCTGTGGCTGATGCTCCTATCGACGTACCTATACTCTGAAATTCGAGTGCCGTCATTTTTTTTATTATTACGTTCTCTTCTTTTATGCCATTTCTTTGGAAGCGCATGTGCTAATTGTGTGCCGTGCGCAGGTGCTGATGATGATGAGGTAATGTGGTGGTGGAGACACGCGGTTTTTAATCGAGGATGTTACGTGATTTTTTTTATGTTTGTATTCGGATGCATTAGTTGTTTAAATTTTGTCAAGGTCTTCGAGGAACTCATGCTGCAAATTTAGGTTCCAGAAATTGGCTTCCAATTGCCTTCCATTAATTAACATTGCCAATTTGATTGAGCTCATTGGTGCAATATCGATTTTAAAACTCCAGTAAGCAGTTAGTCAATGGTGTATATTGAATATATTTTTATATCGTCGGGAATGAGTCATTCAATGTGTCCAAAGAATTGCTCGTTGCGCGAGATAGTTTTATTTAGGATAATTAGTTGTTCAGGGAAATGTTCCAATGAGGGAACTTGTTTCCGGTGGATATTTGAAGCGTTCTAATTTTAGTTACAGCATTTTGTGTCCATACATTACCTTTATCCCTTAATGTAAAGAGTGGAATACGAGTAGCAAGACTTTTGTATATATTTCTACGGTCAGCTAAATTAATTTCCTCACAAAACTCTTCCTATCTTCATTGCATAAAACATAGGTGACTTTGTCAATTTAATTGAGCTAATTTACTTATACGGTATTAATTAGCTGGATTGATAAATTAGTTTATGTTTGGAAGAGTTGAGATTTTATTTGAGCAGGAATATGATGAGTCATGTGAAGTGTGTGTTCAAAGAATTGGGTCCGCGTAGGCGTAACATTGTGGAGAGCAGATAAATTCAGCATTTTGTGTCCATACATTACCTTTATCCCTTAATGTAAAGAGTGGAATACGAGTAGCAAGACTTTTGTATATATTTCTACGGTCAGCTAAATTAATTTCCTCACAAAACCCTTCCTATCTTCATTGCATAAAACATCGGTGACTTTGTCAATTTAATAGAGTTCATTTATACAGTATTAATTAGCTCGATTGATAAATTAGTTTATTTTTGGAAGAGTTGAGATTTTATTTGAGCAGGAATATGATGAGTCATGTGAAGTGTGTGTTCAAAGAATTGGGTCCGCGTAGGCGTAACATTGTGGAGAGCAGATAAATTCTACACAATCAACCACGAGTCCAAACGTTTCATACTTTTTCTCGATGCAAATATCTCATTCTATCATACTGCTTTTGCATAGATAAACTGTCTCCGTCTACAATAATTCTAATTCTTGAATGCTAATTGCTGACAAGAATGGAAGGAAAATATGTAAATTTGGGTTCACGCAGAATTGATATATAAGCAGAAACATATTATGTGGGGAATAATGCTCGAGGTGGAGATTTTTTTTGTTGAGATATGGGTCTTGTTACCCAAAAACCCGTAAATAGAATGGAGTAGTGTGCAGGTGAGGGATTGTGATACGTGGAAGTTCACGGCAGTTCGATCGGGTATTTCTGGGGACTCTTCTGCTGGCAGAGAGTGCTGCTCTAAATATACACGTATCTATACGTGCCTATATGTTCAACAATCCCTTTGCTTCTCCTTTCAAACAAAACGCTAGCGTCAAAACTTGCTTGGATAAATATATGCTGAAGACATTTTTGGAGTGGATGAGCTTGACCTTGTCGACACGAAAAGGGTAAATATGCCAGGTACATGATAATAATGATGATGATGTGATGAGCAAAATTCCGGTCAGAATTATGACTCTTCTGATGGACGAGCTCTGTGTGCCTATATGATTTACAGTAAAACTCGGGATGGATATGTAAAACCCCATCATAATATAATAATAGAAGCATAAATGTATTGTATTTTTGTGGTATGAAATGGGTCAAGTGTTCAATGAACCATGGTTTCAGGGAAAACTTGTCGACTTTTAATCCGTGTAAATCAGTCGTAAAAGAGGCACACCAAAACTCAAGTGCAGCACGCGGACAATGAGTGGATTCCTTGGAAAACACAGTTTTACGACCCACCACCACCAAATAATGCTCGGAAAAGTACTGTGCGGAACAGAATACACCTTGTGTATATTCATAATAGGTTTGTTGCAAAAGAAAGGTCTTGAGAAGTATAATAAAAGGTTTATAATCTCCGGTGATATATTATATTTAACGCTTTTATTCCAACCACATATTAAAAACCATTATTATTATTTTTACTTGTTGTCCTGTATCGGTTTTGGATACAACATGATGTCGAAAAAAAAGAAGAATAATAATTTGTGTGTGTTTAGCGATATACATTGTGGTGACTTGATTATTTTTATGCGAAACATGAGGGAATATAACTAATTAATACATGCACACCGAATAATTTGTGTGTGAGAAACCAATCATACGGCTATATAATTAATAATACCATTTATTTTCTCGACTCAATGGACGACCGACCGAGAGTCCATGTCTCGTCTACAAACACACACACACGATTTGATTATGACATCGCCAACTCGAGAATACTTCTCTTGAGTTTCGCGATGATTATGATCATGATTTGATTTTAAGGTCACTTTGAAACAATTTTCGCAACTCATTCATATCCCACAAATTATTAGACCAGTTTATACACAACGTTATTCGAACCTTTAATTATACGAGGGAATCCTTTTTTGTCCAACAGAGGAAAGCAAACAAATCAAAACAGGCGTTTTCAAGCAGACACGTGGTAGAAATGGGACCGGATCAGTTCTGCTCGTCATAAGTGACCGCCGAGAATATATACGTGCCGCCCCATGGATGAAGGCATAGGACAACGCATTCATCTATGGTGCACGCGCAGGGTCGAAAGAAATAGACATGTTTGGATAGTATAATTTCTTGTAACAATTAGTTGGGCTGCACGTGTTTCTCCGAGTGTGTGTATAATAATAATTTGTGACTTATATAGTTTCTATATATTAATAATGATTTAAATGATGTGTAGTGTAAATTTTAAAAAACGGTAGTTGATCATCAAGAAGAAGAATTGTCGTTATTGAAGTGACTATTACTACTAGTATTGTTTAGGTTAATATTATTACTATTATTACTACTGCTAATAATAATCTCATCGTCGCGTGATAACAGCTCCACGTCCTGTCTAATCATTGGCGGGGATGAGCTCGGCGGCGGTGGCGGACTCATGTTGTGGATTATCGAGTATGGAGGTAGTAGTGGTGGCGAGGACGAGATTTGCTGGATTGGTATTTGGTGCAGCGAGTGCTGCTGCTGCTGCATGTGGTGCAGGTGCGAAGGCGAAGACTGCGAAGTCGAGTTCCCTGACGTTAAGATCGGAGAACCACCTCCTCCCCCTACCAAATTGTCTTTGTTTATAGAGTTGTATGGATGGTTTGAGTTACGGAGCACCGTGTACACGTTCTCCACAGAGCTCAGGCGCTCGAAAAATGGGATTAGGTACAGCAGCTCCGTGTCGCTCGTGTCGTCGAACCAACTCGCCACCGGCACTGCGTTGTCCTGCAAATTTCATAACAACATGCCTCACCGTTAGTTTCCTGCTATACTCTTTTTTATTTGGCGAAATGTACTGGACACTCCGCGTACAGTATTCAACGCGGCTCATGTACTGGACACTGCTTTTACAGGATTTTTAACGTGGTTCAGGTACTGGTCTCCCAAATTACAGTATTTAACGAGAACTTTTCAAGAAATTCAAGGATTTCCATGCGGTAAAATTTTCTAAATTTGCGTATATCCAAGGAGCGTGAACTGCATCATTCTCAGTATTCCAAGGCCGGAGGAACTTAATTCGCTTAATCCATGTGTATAATGGTTCAAAAAATCTTGAGTATTACATCGTACAGTCCAGCTTAGTTTCCATTGCCTTTAAATTTGACTTTTTACATATTTCATGGCAGAGTAAAATGCATTACACTTTGTCTGCGTATACATAACCTAGTTTTTTTATACTTTTTTACATATTGCATGGCAGAACAGAACGCATTTTGACTTTGTCGCAGACAGAGCAGAGCATGTCTGCATAAAACGGAAAGAGAACGCAGTTTTGCAATGTCCACTACATTTTTACACAAATTTCCCCGTAATCAGTAAGCTAGAGTAGTAGTGATGTAAATATGTAGGAATAGCTGGTGGTGGAACTAACCGGATGAAAAATATAGCTGGCAGGCGAATTATCGACAATAACTACCCGGTGTAGGCTCCTCCCAAGTTTATTCAGATCCTGGGCAAGAACAACGAAAATTAGATTGGAAATCGTGATTAAATTAGAATCCGAGCAACACTAGAGAAAGACAAATGAGTGTAGTTACCTTAACATAATTTCCCCTGTGAAACACGCATGCGTCCCTGAAGAGCCTCGTCCTGAAAACGCCCCACTTGTCCAGTAGGTCTGCCACAGGGTCTGCGTATTTTGCCAGGGAGGCTACACAAATATTCAAACCAGCGTTTTAACTCATATATGCCTTGTCTGAAATAACATTTGAATTTAGTTTATTAATTAGTCTCACCAGTGAAGAGCACGCATTCGTAGAGCTCTCCCATCTTCTGGAGGAACTCGTCGACGTACGGTCTTTTGGCCACGTACACCTGGTGCACCACTCCGTCGATTTCAACAGGAACTATAAAGTCTGCATTGCTGATTGGCTGTTTCAACAATACGCAAATTTATACACTCAATACATTTTCCGACAAATTTTCAATATCAAAAGGTTAGCGTAGTAATCATTAGGAAACCTTAAAACTGGAATGGACGAGAGTCTCATCCAGGTCGATGACCATACACGGTCTAGTCCGATCTTGAGGTAGGCACGGCGGGAGCAGGAACCCTAAAAACAAGAACCCGCAAATTTAAAATAAATCCAAATAGTAGTAGGAAAAAAAACTGAGTAGTAATGAAAATGATACTGACCGCCTCCACCACCGCCAGCGGCTCCCCTCTCCCTCTCACCACTGACGACGACACTGCACATGGCGGCAGCCACGCCACTGACGCTGTCGCCAACAGGTTCATCGCCGGAGCTGGAGCTGGAGCTGCTTCCGACGGTACTGGCAATACCGCCTCCAGCGAGAACGCTCTCCTGATCCCTGGCGGAGGAGTCGCCCCAAGCGCCACTAGCCTTGCCCTGGGACCCATCCCCTCCAACAGCAGCACACTCGTCTTTTCTCCTCCCGCCCTGCCTCCTCACGCAGCAGCAACAACTGTTTAAAATCTTCCTGAGAAAGTTGGAGGCGGGCGAGGAGGAGGTGGTGGACTGCTGAGAACTAGCACCACTCTGTCCCCCACCACCACCACCACCACTCGAGTTATTACTGCACACAATCCCGTTATCAGGCTTATTGTTACTGCTAGTGGATGACGAGTTGGACTTGTCGGTGACCCTGCGCTGTCTGAGCAGCGAGTTGTTCTGCTGCTGCTGCTGCTTGTTATTGCTGGAAGACGAGTCTGATTGTTGCGGAGACTGAGGCTGCTTATTGAGGAACTGGTGGTCGTCTGTCGCGGAGGACGAGGTCGTCGACGAGTCCTGCTGCTGCAGCGACTCCTTCGTCACTTGCGTGATTATCGAATCCATTCTGGAAGACTATTATTTCTCTCTC
>JAANSN010002009.1:0-27519 GCA_036850665.1 Dicranocentrus wangi | reverse complement strand
AGTTTTGCACTTTACAACGTACCATTACATGAATGACAATATTAACAGTGCATAATACAGCATTTGCAAACTTATTAAACTAAACTGCACATATGCTCTTCTGCTATTCCTTCTGATGTTCCTTTCCCCTTCGTTTTGTTATAAATACTCTACGCCTATACTATACTACAAGAACTCCCATCACTGATTATTATTGCTAGTTGTGCACAGAAGAGCACACTACTACTGCAACAAAAATTATGACACAACACACTGACACAATTTTGCCTTGTGAATGACATCCACAATTTTCGGGTCGGGTGAAGGATGGCAAAACTGTACCCAAAATTAGACAACAACAACAACAACAACACACAACCCTACCTTCAACCTTGTTACTATATCCATTACTATATAGATTATAGTTGCGTAGATAGTTGGACTCATCCTGAGAGATTCCCACTTCATTTTTACAAGTATTAAATGGGTATATCCTAATTACAAAAATGTGAAAAAAAATACTAACCTTTTTGAAAACGAATTTTATTCCCTTCAAATTCCAGCTATTATAAGCATTTCCTTAGTTGCCCATACCCAAATTAACGAATTTCGCAGGTCTCTCTGGCGTGTGCACACTAATAATGAATCTTATCACTTTTACTGGCTTGTCGTTGTCGTGTCGGTAGACCAAGGCTGACTCTATTTTTGTGGCTGCTGCTGATGATGAGATTAAAAAATGTGCAGAGAGAGAAATGTTGAAGGTCAAAACGAGAGGAATGTTAAGTTAAGTCATGTAGACAGCTGATTTGGTGGATACTCACAATCTGAGATGTTTTTTTTGGAAAGGTAGGTGGATTAGTTATATTATTGGAGTCATCATCAAATGAGAGCAATTATTATGTAACAACTTGGAACTGTGGAAGGAAATGAGGAAAGTCAGTGTGTCCGTCATCAAGTCAGATGATTTTAGTGGCGTGGGTTGATGATAATGTAATGTATGTAATGTGAGTGAATGCGAAGTTGCAAAGATGTAAAAAGGGTTTCTTTTCCTTGAGTATAGCAGAGCTGCTGCAGAGCAGGCTGGATGAGATGACACGTGAAAGGAGAGTGTTCACAGAAAAGACAGTCGTCGTGTCGTGTGTGTGGTTTCCTTGAGGGAAAATCTGTGATATTATTTGCCTGGTGACAGAAAATGTAGTATCCGCCGATCCCGACAAGCTTTGATGTTCCACATGGACCTAAATGAGAATGTGTGGAAAAGGGTTTTGCAAATGCTCTGCTTCTGCTCTTGTGCCTTAGGTTTAGCCAAGCCATGGTACACAACAGTAGTACACATTGCTTCCATTCCATTCCACACTTGGCTTGGCACTTGACTGGGAGTATTATGTTCCCTGGTACATTATGAATGTACTATACAGAACGTTTCCAATACAACGCACTCATAGTCTCTCGTACGCGTGTGCTACACGAACACGTAACCCAGCAGACACGGCTCTTTCTAGTGACTGCTTCCTGAAATGATTCTTTGAAATATGAACATCATCCTAAAGTCCTGTCCAAAAGTCCTATTATGCCCTAGTCCCCTGAATGAATGGTTCGATGCGTGGTAACTCACCTCACTTTCAGCAATAATATATTACGTAACAATGAGGTCCTTTGAAATTAGGCTGAACAACCAGACCCGTGTGTATACTAATGGAGAGCGAGTCACTGGAAAACTAGTTGTTGCCTGTGACAAGCCCGGAGAAAACATAAACCGTACAGTCCTACTGGCATATTATTATGATTGCTCCATTATGTTAGCATAATTTATTTAATACATAAAATTGTACCTACCTATTAGGTTTTATACATATTATGCACTGGGACTGTGGAGGTTTCTTGGAATGCTTGGCCTGGTTGGCGTCATCGTCATTTAAGACGCACTCGTCGTATACCTATAAGAGGATCACTTACTTTTTGGAATGTTGAAGAGCCATTACGCGAATCTCGCAATTCAGTCGTGCACCTCCCAGAAGGAGAGTCTGTATTTCACTTTGACATTCCACTTCCGGAAAATCTTGTCACCAGCTGTAAATTGGAACATGGATATGTTCAGTATAAAATAAAAGCAGTGGCTACTAGGCCATGGTACACATTCGACTCGACCACAGAACAAATTTTGACCGTGTTAGCCAAAGTTCCCGTTGATAGCTTTCCAGATGCCAGCCACCGTGTTGAGGAAAAAGCGTGGAAGACATTCTGTTACTGCTGTTTTGAAACTGAAAGGTTAAATCTTCGTGCAACTTTGCCCAAGAAGGGTTACTGCGTAGGTGAAACAATAATGTTAAATGTCGAAATCGACAATCAGAGTGGTCGGACCGTGGATTACGTTTCGGCCAAGCTACTTCAGGTATTATGTACTATACCATACCCATAAGCAAAATTGAATGAAAAATAGCATGCTGATTGCTCATTGTGTATCCTTGCTATCAACAGATAATCACTTTCTCAGGAAATGAACAATGGCTAATCGGGTCAGGAATGAGAATGACTATGACTAAAGAAACTTCGGAAACAATAAGTTTTCAAAAAATCGAACATTTTCCCGTGGAAGGAGGGCAGATCAAAAGTATAAATGCGGAAATATTCGTACCAGAAATTCTCCCTTCGGGTCTGGGAATGCAAACCATAATAGACGTTAAATATTTCGTACGAGTTGAAGCACATGTGGCGTGGTACGCGACAAATTTAATACTCGATGTACCCGTGCTTATTGGAACGACTCGCTAAAATATCATTGAATAAGTACGTTGCTTTGAGGTTTGCGCTGAAAATATCTGTACATTTGCGCAGAAAGTTTTGTTTGATTTGAATTCATCAGAACTGATTAAACGCATGTGGATGTGGACAGTCGCGGGACGTCTTTAAATATTAGCATACCCTGTATTTCGTATTCACTGGTCATTCTGGTAAATTGATCATTAAGTGTAGTATGTATTCTACGGTCCTCACAATGGCTATAAAATTGAAATGCTACGACAGAACAAACCGATGAGTTTAGGTACATTTCCACACTTGGCTTGGCAATATCATGTTCTTAGGTATAAATGTATACTATACATACATATACAGAACGTTTCCAATACAACATACTCTCTTTCGTACGCGCGATCTACACCACACCCACCCAACTGCTTTCGAAACTGCTTCCTGTACCCGTTATTTGAAAAATGGACATCATCATAAAGTCCTATATTGCCGTTGTATCCTGAATGATTCGATACGTGGTAACTCACGTCACTTCCAGCAATAATATATAACAATGAGGTCCTTTGAAATTAGGCTGAACAACCAGAACGATGTGTATACTAATGGAGAGCGAGTCACTGGAAAACTAGTTGTAAACTGTGACAAGCCTGGAGAAAACATACGTCGTACAGTTCTACTCGCTTATTATTGCTCTATAATGTTTCAGTAGAATAATTTACTACCCGCAAATGTATCTACCTATAATTATCTTTGTTTTTACAATATTATTAGGTCTATACATATTATGTACAGGGACCGTGGAAGTTTCTTGGGGTACTTTTCACGGTGGTTATTACTCGCGTGGCCACTATCACACTAGTTATATACATTCACATGGATCACATACATTTTGGAATGTTGAGGAGTCAATACGCGAATCCAACAACTCAGTCGTGTACCTTCCAGAAGGAGAGTCAGTATTTCACTTTGACATTCCACTTCCGGAAAGTCTTGTCACCAGCTGCAAATTCCAATATGGAAATGTTCAATATAAAATAAAAGCAGTGGCTACTCGACCATGGTACAGATTCGACTCTACCACAGAACAAATTTTAAACGTGTCCGCAAAAGTTCCCGTTAATAGCTTTCCGGATGCCAATCACCGTGTTGAGGAAAATGCGTGGAAAACATTCTGCTGTTGCTGTTGTGAAACTGGGAGGTTAAATCTCCGTGCAACTTTGCCTCGCAAGGGATACTGCATAGGGGATAGAATCATGTTAAAAGTCGAAATCGACAATCAGAGTGGACGCACAGTGGAATATGTTTCGGCCAGTCTAATTCAGGTATTATATGCTGTACTGATATGCAAAATTGAGTGAGAAATAGCAAGCTGGGGGGGGGGTGTACTTGATTGCTCAATGGGTATCCTTGCTGTCGACAGATAATCACTTTCTCAGGAAATCAACATAATTTGTTAATCGGGAAAGGGATAGGAATGACTAAAGAAACTTCGGAAACAAAAAGTTTTCAAAAACTCGAAGATTTTCCCGTGGAAGGAGGACAGAAAAAAAGTGTAAAGGCGGAAATACTTGTACCAGAAATTCTTCCTTCGGGTTTGGGAATGCAAACCATAATAGACGTTAAGTATTACATACGAGTTGAAGCACATGTGGCTTGGTACGCGACAAATTTAATACTCGATGTACCTGTGGTTATTGGAACGACTCGCTAAAATATCATCGAATAATACTTTGCTTTGCGCTGAAAATATCTGTACCATTTGCATAGAAAGTTTTGTTCGATAATAATTGACTTACTTGAAGTGTCAGTTTGGAGATAAAATGCACGTTGAATGTTTGAATTCATTAGAGCTGATTAAACGCATCAAGATAGTCGCTGGACGTCTTTAAATATTAGCGTACCCTATATTTCTTATTCACTGATCATTCTGGTAAACTGGTCGTGAATCGTATTATGAATGGAGAGGTCACAATGGCTATAAAATTAAAATGTTCCGTCAGAACAAAACGGTGAGTTTTTAGGTACAAGTTTCCACACTAGCTTGACCATAATATCATGTTCGTAGGTATAAATGTATACTATACAGATACAGAACGTTTCCAATACAACATACTCTCTTTCGTACACGCGGCGAGCTACACCCAACAGACACGACTCTTCCTTGACTGCTTCCTCTAATGATTATTTGAAAAACGGACATCATCCTACAGTTCTCTCCTAAAGTGCTATATTGCCCTTGTATCCTGAATGGCCCGAATGGTTTGAGATACGGCAACTACCCTCGCCTTCAGCAATAATACATATAGCAATGAGGGCCTTTGAAATTCGGTTGAACAACCCTACCGGCGAGTATACTAATGGAGACCGTGTCAGTGGAAAAATAGTTGTGAACTGCGACTCACCTGGAGAAAACATAGGCCGTAAATTCCTACTCGTATATTATTATGCTGTTTATTACTGTATTATGTTACAATATAATCATTTAATACTCGAAAATTTATCTATTATATAGGTCTATACATATTATGTACTGGAACTGTAGAGGTTTCTTGGCATTCTTGGCTCCCTATTCATCATTATTGTCGTGATAGTAGTGTCTTTCTCGCTGTTCTCAATCTTCTCATAGTTCTCCTTAGTTTTATACCTATCAGTGGAACACATACACTTTGGAATGTTGAGGAGCCATTACGCGAATCTAACAACTCAGTTGTGTATCTCCCAGAAGGAGAGTCAGTATTTCACTTTGACATTCCCCTCCCCGAAAAACTTGTCACCAGCTGTAAATTTGAATATGGATATGTTCAGTATAAAGTAAAAGCAGTGGCTACTCGACCGTGGTACAGATTCGACTCGACCACAGAACAAATTTTGACCGTGAGAGCCAGAGTTCCCGTTAATAGCTTTCCAGATGCCAATCACCGTGTTGAGGAAAACGCGTGGAAAACATTCTGCTGTTGCTGTTGTGAAACCGGAAAGTTAAATCTTCGTGGAAGTTTGCCTACAAAGGGGTATTGCATAGGGGATAGAATCATGTTAAAAGTCGAAATCGACAATCAGAGCGGTCGCACAGTGGAATATGTTTCGGCCAGTCTAATTCAGGTAATATGCTGTACTGATATGCAAAATTGAGTGAAAATAGAAAGCTGGAGGGAAATGTTTGATTGCTCAATGGGTATCCTTGCTATCGACAGAGAGCCACTTTCTCAGCACGGGACGGGACAACCAGAGAAACTTCTAAAACAATAAGTTTTCAAAAAATCCGAGATTTTTCTGTGGAAGGGGTGCAGAAAAGAATAGTAGAAGCGGAAGTATTTGTCCCAGAAATTCTCCCTTCGGGTCTGGGAATGCAAACCATAATAGACGTTCAGTATTACATCCAAGTGGAAGCTCACATGGCTTGGTACGCGATGAATTTAACTCTCGATGTACCCGTGCGTATTGGAACGACTCGCTGAAAAAGCGTCGAATAATACTGTACTTTGAATTTTACTCAAAATACTTATCCGTACCATTTGCATAGAAAGCTGTTTTTGATAATATACGTGCCTTGTCTTTGAATGTCATTTTGGAGATGAAATGTCGGTTGAATTTTTGAATTTATTAGAGCTGATTAAACGCATCAAGTCGCGGGACGTCTTTAAATATTAGGATACCCTGTGTTTGTTATTTACTGTCATTCTGGTAAACTGATCGTGAATTGTATTATGAATTGAAAGGTCGTAATGGTTATAAAACTAAAATGATGCATTAGAACAAAATGGCAAGTTTTGGTACGTGCCCTTTTTACCTGATCCGGGTCGACAATACGCCTACACCCAACCCACGCCCTGTTAACGACTAGTGGGAGTTTCGTATCAGGGTAGTTCATAAGAACAAATGACATAGCATATTCATTTTGCATGACAATGACAAACATGGGTGCGAAGGCTCATTTGGCTGGAGAGACGGTTACCGGAGAAGTTTTTGTGAATACCTAACAATCAGATCACAGGAAGTATTCGTCGTGACAGCACGTAGCTCAGTATCAGTGTAGTGTGGAATTGCTTTACTTATATACAAGTTTATAGAGTTTATATAATATAATATGTTAGTTTGAACCACTTTCTGAACCTGGACATGTACTATTGCTTTGAGGTTTGTTGCTTTTCAGGACTGGTTCACGCTCCCTTTACCAAATCCACCAGTGACCGAAAAGAACTAGTGAGTAAGTTCCAAGAACGTAGAAACAGAAACGTTCTTGAGTAAATTCAGCATGTACTTCTTTGGACATGAATTCCAGGAAGATTACCTTCCAACAGGAGATTACGTTTACAGCTTCCGGTTGAAACTTTTCAACTGCCAAGTTTAGAAGTTACAATTATGATCGTTGATCGTTATTAGAGTGTTTAGATCGGTTGGGTATGTTGCATACGCAATCAAGAAACAAGGACTTTTCAGTTATCTCGCGATCGCACCTATTGTCTAGAGTATGGAGTACTCCGGGTATATTTCAGCCATGAAGTGTGAACACTTGAAAAAATGTTAGTTCTTTAAGCAAGCGCATACCCCTATGACGGAACCTTTAAGTTACTCATGCTCCAGTTGAGAGTAAACTCACTTTTTAATGGAGTAAATACTATAGTGCATATATCGATAAGTTTACTGACACCGAGGTGGCTGGTGGCTTTCATTTCGCTAGGAATTATTTACCCAGTCTCCCCCTGAATCAGAATCTCTTGTTGTTGCGCTGTTGGTTGGGATGAAAATATAGGTATGCAGTTGAGTACTGTTGACATACAGTATTGTGATTGATTTTGAACAATAATGCAAAATTGTACTAAATCATAATCATATACAGTTTAATAATCTGAATACATATCACGTAAGCGAGGTTGATTGAAGTTGGTTGCATCTACGTTGGTAAATATAGTGTCATGCTTTCGAGATAACTTTTTGTTTCCTTTTGATAAAAATGAAAACCTATCGTATTGCTTATCATTGGTGCAATGCGATGGCATCAGAATAAAGTTATGTCTGCCGTGTGCTTGCATGTTTTGACGTCTCCCTAATTCTGTTTCGGTGGCACTACGAAGTTTTTAGCGTTACGCATTTATGTACATTTTTTCAAATCTAAAATGGTGAGAAACTGCTGTTTACTTTTGTGCTTTCTCTTTGCACTACAGTCTGGTAAGGAGCTGAATCTTTTTTGGGCTAAATTGTGGATTTTTCGTGGATAAATTATGAGGCTTTAAAATGTTTAGTAAAACTACAACACTGACACTACTAATAGACTTGATATAAATCCAGTTGTACAATGCCAAATACCCGACGGTATTCCATGGGATCCCAACCCGCGTCCAGCCGAAAGCTGGAAGACTACTCATCAACAATTTATCAACAACACATTAAGCAACGCTGACTCCATCAACGTTTTATTCTACGGAGACTCAATTACAAACGGGTGGAATGGAGCAGGAAAGCTAACCTTCGAGGAACACTATGCGTCCCTTGGAACAGCTAACTATGGAATAGGTCTAGTAACACTTATGGAGTATATACCTATGGCATTCGTGTCTTCAAGGTCAAACTTAAAGTAATACATTGTGTAATAGACGGCGATCGAACGGAGCATGTCCTGTGGAGAATCCAAAATGGCGAGGTGACAAATCTACATCCGTTGGTTTGCGTTTTGAAAATAGGAACAAACAACATGCCTGCTAACAATGACACGGAAATTGCCCGTGGAATTCTGTCTATTGTAGATGAGCTCCAGGCGAGATTGCCGGATATGAAAGTCTTGCTGCTTGGAGTCCTCCCGCGAACCAACGAGACTATGACTAATCGAACGTCGAACATCAACTCCGTCATATCTGGCGTGGACAATGGAAACACGGTTCGATTCTTGGACATGAAGGATCACTTTTACCGTGGTGGAAATGACTTTGTGAGCGAACTGTACACACCAGATTTGCTGCATTTGACGGCTGCTGGGTATGCCAAGTGGGCAGAGGTAATGAATCCTTTGTTTTTTACAATGTTGGAAAGCAGTGGGTATACAATTGAGTTGACGATAACCTAGTCAAATTTGTATTTCTATTAAGTATAATGTATAACGAATAATTCGATTGCAAGTTATTGCTCACGAAACCCGTTGAATATAACGTATACATCTATGCGTGGAGAATAAATAAGTGTTAATACGTTTTACTTTATCAAGCGGGTCGGGGGTTTAGATATCATAAGATTAAAATCACACAGGGTAAGTCGAAATGACATTACATATCAGCGTGGCTATGTGCTAAATGCTCACCACATGCTCATCATCAGACGCTACAACCTTGAACAAATCTATCTGTTGAGTTCGAAGGCAAATTGATACAAACTACAATCCAGTTTTAATGAGATGACTGTACTTTTATAAACATAAAATGAGCTTATATACGTAGTTATATATATATAACAGGCATTCGTAAACTATCCGTTCGAAAACGGGATTAAAAAGCAGCTTTCAAATTGTTATATATATTATTCATTGATTACCCAGTATGACAAGATATCCCACTCCAAAAGTGTAACAAAGTCATACTTCCCGAACCTGGCAACAAGTATACATTCCTACGGTCCCCTTCCTCTCCACTTTTGGTGATTACTTTTATATGATAATGTTACCCCAATGAATTGAATGTAACATAAGTAGTACCTGGTGGAGTCCTTCGACTCGGCATAATTGTACTAAGGTACGCACGAGTATAGAGTCGTAACAATCATGGACTGCTTGAAGTTGTCAATGTCAATCTTACACTGCTCTGTCATTTTTGACATAGTTTCGGGGATTATGTTGTCAGTTTTTGATTACAAACTTATCAATACAGCCAGTCACTTGGGATATTTTTAACTCCCTGGAAAGTATAACTGTCAACGGTGCAGGGCAAATTGGTCAGTCAGAAATTGACGTTTCACGACTCTCGACTACATTCAGATCTTACAAAGCTCTAAGAGTTTTCACTGTCGGGTTCATTCATTATCATTGCACAGGGGAAAATGGCGAGAAATAGCCTGTTTGTTTTGTGTTCTCTTTTGGCAGTAGCATCAGGTAAGCATCACTATTACCACTAGTGGTACATAAATACCTGGTTTTAGAAATTCAAATTTCATATGGCATTTTGTTCCATTCAAAAGCTGCTATTCCATGGGACCCCCAACCGCGTCCAGAAGAGAATTGGATGGCTACACATGAACGATTTGTCAACAATACTTTAGCTAATGGTGGGGCCATCAACGTTTTATTCTACGGAGACTCAATTACCCAAGGATGGGGAGGTGCTGGCAAGCCAACATTTGACCAACACTATTTACCCCTCGGAACCGCAAATTATGGAATAGGTTAGTGGGTTAGTATTTACTAATGTTAGTAAGATGCAAAGGCGGGTTTCAATATATTGATTTTTTGTGGTTAGGTGGTGACAGAACTGAACATGTTCTTTGGAGAATCCAAAATGGAGAAGTCCAAAACTTGCGTCCCAAAGTTTGCGTTTTGAAAATTGGAACAAACAACATGGGTGCCAACACCGATGAAGATATTGCTCGTGGTGTTCTTGCCAATGTGGAAGAACTTAAGACTAGATTGCCCGACATGAAAATTTTGCTTTTGGGAGTGCTCCCACGTACTAACGAAGCCATGACAAACCGTACATCCAACATTAACTCCATCATCTCTGCAGTGGACAATGGAAATACGACCCGATACCTGGACTTGAAGAACCATTTTTACCGAGGGGGAAACGATTTCGTTACTGACTTGTACACTGCAGATTTGTTACATTTGTCAGCCGCCGGGTATGCCAAATGGGCTGAGGTAATGAACCCATTGTTTTTTGAAATGCTCGGAAATTGAAATTCACTTAATTTATATATTTGAAGATCAATAAAGTATTGGAGTAATAAAATATTTCAGTTATCAGTATATAACTGTATTTACGTGTTCCGGTAAACTATGATATAATCTGCTTCACACTATATTTACAATTGCATTGTACACGAGAATCTTCGGATTTGCACACATGCACTTATATAATTGACCTATTAGGTAAATATATTGATAAGGAAATTAAGGCACTAATATTAAGCTAAGTCTTTCGAGTCTTTTTTTCCATTGGTTTTTCAACTCCGCCATCTCCATCCACGTCATCTTCTTCGTGTGCCACTGATTTAGCCTTAGACGTGGGCTTGGAAGACTGAGTTTCCGGTTTGTTTTTGGGCGGCGCAACATAAAACCTAATTTCATTGCCTTTCTTTACCTTCTGCTGGATTTGTCCATCAACTTCAGTCATGCGATCAGAAATTAGTTGGTATACCGTTTCCTGTAGAAATAAGGCAAAACAAAATTACTAGAACTTTGAATTAGCTCTGTGACGCGACTGACGCGTGAACTTAGATAAACTGTTCAAAATACTTTTTAAAAGGTTCCCATATATGATGCACTCACAGCATCTCCCTTTTCACCCGCTTGTCCAATCACCACTCGAACCCGGTGACCTTTAGTGATCCACTTTTTCATATTATTGATTTTGGATGTGGCGTCGTGTTCCCCAATATTACTTTTCAGCATGGTTGTTTTCAGTTCCTTTTGTTTACTTGGGCTTTCCTTTTCATCAGTTGACGATTCTGTATCAATAAATTTCAGATTGTTCAGATTTCCTTCAATAATTAATTTTTACAAGGTTATTTTGAATAAAGGTTTCTAGTATATAATAGTGGACTCACCTTCTAAGATGCCGATGTTCGAAACTAGCTTGTAAATTTCTTTCTCTGATTTTACTGGCTTGTCACGTTCGTTTTCAATATGAACCAGGTGCAGTCCCTTCTTTTTCGAAATTTTATTAGCTTCGTTAAGCGTAACCCCCGAAATTGATCCAGTCTCCGAAACAAGAAGGATTTTGATTGTTTCTGCAGTTTTCAACTTAAATTTATTCTTCTCTAGCCGTTCCTTCTCAGCTTTTGTAATATCTTGTGTACTGGTCGAATAAACTCGTCTGAAAAAAATAAATAAACATTTCGAAACTTGTGATATTTAAACGCAGCAAAGCAATACAGTTTAGTTTTCAAATGCTCTGGAACCAGTGCCCACCTGAAGTTGTAATTTCCCATACTGCCTTTTTTCACAAGAAGGCCAGCTCCCGAAGTGGCAATCTCAGGCATGCCACATGTCCTCCCGGTTTCCTCCCTGTACATGCTTCTATGTCTATCCGTAAGTGGAGAAGAATAGAGAATTCCAGCGTTTCCAATAAGTGGCAGCCTCGGCATTCCTTGCATCCTTAAATACAATCTCAGAAGGGTTATCGTCGACATGGTTGGCTGGCTTAGTATTTTATAAAATCTGAAAACTGCAAAAACAAAAACAAGAGGCTAATAAACATGTGCTCCATCCAGCTCCGTCACACTCCCGAAATATATCATTTTCGTTTATTTTCTGTTCTTACCAAATGTTGTAAATTAGTAAATTCCAAGGTGTCTCCAAGGCCCAGACAGTGTGCCTAGCTATTCCTATTCCAATGTACACTTTATAAACGTGTCCTTACACAAATTATGCTTTAAAAACTAATAACAAAAAAAAAAAAGCTTTCCAAAGTGATTACTCCTTTTCGACGAGTAAGTAACAACAAGTCAAAGCTCTGCAACAAAAACAACGCACGACCTGATGATGATGTTCGTATTTGCGCACTTTGTATTTACAACACGGGAGGTGGAAACAGAAAAATGCGTCTTGTAGTGTTTCTCTTGTTTAAATCAGATGTTACTTATGTTATACATACTTACTTTTACTCACTTGTTATGTTGGCATACTTGTTGTATGTAGTATGTGCAAAATGTGAACTTGAACATGTATTATGTATCACCTGGATATATAGAGGTTCATCATAAACAAGATCCTGATGTAACAAACACATACAATATACACCACCACCATCACTCCTCATCCGCATTAATACATCGCAAATGAGACAATTTCTATTGCTTTATTGCATCTGGTATACCATATACTTGTACATTGCCCTCCAAAAAGTACTCCAACCAAACCCACGGCACGGCACCACATGATGACTTTAGCACTAGCACTTACGAAACAATGAGTGAAAAGTGCAGTTTTGCGTGGATTTTTGCCGATTTTGCGAAAATTCCCCTACCCTCCGATTGCAGATTTATAAATTGACAAATTTTCAATTTGCTACATGTGCTTTCTCCTCTGTCCATAATTTGCCGAATAGTTAAGCGGTTTGTGGCATCATTCATCCCACCCAAGTACATATTATCCAGTTGCTGGCAACTGTGTCAATAAAAATAATAATTAGTTTTTCTACACCAAAGTTTGAGGGTTGATGGTGAGTTTTATTTAGGGGATGGACAGACTGTTATTACAACAATGGTGGATATAACGGTGGAGATCTTGGCGTCTTCAGTTCTTGTTCAAAATGGGTACAGAGCGAGATACAGAATTAAGACGTGGTGGGCTCATATTGATGTTCCACCGGAACTTAAGTCCATTAAGCTACCCCGTTTGCCGATGATCCAGTCGTACCTCCACATGAATGGAAAGGATACTACAATATTTGTGGAAACGTGGGAGGACTACTGGGGAGATGGGGTTGGAGATGTGGTCAGAGGAGGGGAAGGTTCAGTGTGGTTCGCCAAGGAACAAATCTAGATTTATGGGTATTACCACGTGCAGTGTGGACGAGCAGTTGAATATAAACACAAAGTTGAACCCGTCCGTTCAGGTAGTAGAACATCAACAATATATAAAAAAAACTATATTGGTTTTCGCGGTAGCCTATCGGGATTTTAATTTTATAAAAAATATTTTTTTGTATAGTGGCTACCTGTTTATGACCCTATTGAAAACACTCAAAGGGGAAAACTGCTGCTAAAAGTTGATGCAAAATATGCACTACCTACCACGGACAACAACAACGAAGAAAATATTCCAACTAAAATTGGTGATCGGAACAATCCAAGCTCGCAGTTTAGTCGCAGTGAATTACTACACCCAAATTATTGTGATTTTAGCCCCACAAAGAACAGCGCTATATCCAGAGTATCTAGAAAGTCGGACACGTCCTTATTCAGCGTTGGATCAGCGTCATCGACGAGGTCGCATGACCGAGGGGTGCAGACTGACTTGTCCCTCCCTGTGTTACCAGATATTTCAAAATATACTGCAGCACTGCGAACTCATTCCATGTCTGAAGAGGATTCCGGGCAGTCTTGTATTGAGCGGAGACGCGTATCCAGAAAAAACATTAAATCAGTTTCGGACGCGTCTTCTCCTATTGTAGACCCTTTGCAAGTCGCTCAGGACCTGTTGTTAAAGGGAAACTCCAGCAAATTTCATAGAAGGAATTCCGATATCGCGTATCCAGAAAAAATATTAAATCAGTTTCGGACGCGTCTTCTCCTATTGTAGACCCTTTGCAAGTCGCTCAGGACCTGTTGTTAAAGGGAAACTCCAGCAAATTTCATAGAAGGAATTCCGATACGTCCAGTAAACCGGCTCCTTCTTCTACTGCTTTCAGGCGAACATGCTTGGTTAAGCAACATATTCAACAGCAGCAGCTGCCACAAACACCTCCAAATACAGCAAGAAACGATGACAGACACTTCCCAGGTAGTACGCAGTCCGGATTCTACGATAATGACCATTCCATAGAACATGTTATTGATATATTGAATGTTGGAATGAATGGAGTATTTACATCTTCAGTGGACTCAGTTCCCACTACAGGCCAACAAAAACGAATTAGCAGAGATCGATGGGGATCCGAAGATTCGTCAGATTTACGAAATGTAAATTCTAAGCCGCCCATACCAAAACCCACTTTTTCAAAGCAAGACGGCAATGACAAATTTGATGTCAATATCAGGAAACTAGACCAGGGAGGAAACAGCCTTTCAGATAGGGAAAGGGTCCCAACTGGAAATAAAACAAGAAACACAAGATCGCCTACCTTCCAAGATAGTCGGTTCAAAGAAGTACATTTTGATGGGGCACAGGCAACACAGCAAGCAAGCCTTCTGATAATGACTAAAACAACGCAACCTACAACGCAATGTGTGTCCCATCCGCCGGTGACACGTCGGAGAATTGCTGCAGCAATTTTCAATGATTAGATTTAATTACGCAAAATTACAGTGCAAAAATCATTCCTCGTAACTTAAATGGATATTATCATGTATACAGATATGCTACTCTACAACCATGATTAGTTTTAGTCAGCACAGTGTACAACAATTTTAACTTCATTACTATAATGCTACCGTCAAAGAATTTAGTTTTACTTCCAGAAGTGCAAACATGTAATAATGTTTCCTTAATCTTAATTGAAATTACATTCCATGAACGAACTTTAAACATTATTTTGTAATGATTACGAAAATCATGCATAAGTTTTATTAAATTACGTCTTTCGAAATACAAGTGTTCACTCACATTTCATGTCCAGGATTACGATTACGATGCAGAAAATAAAGTCGACAATATTTTTAACAAAATTTACACAAAATGGACTCCCTCTTTGTTGAACTCTACAAGTAATTTTATAAAATCATCCACATCCAGACTTCTCGCCCGCTTGTCGTTAAACTTAATTGAAGTTAATACTCTTTCGACTTTTTCTAAAACAAGTTTTTCCAACTGTTGGAAATCCATATGCTTTGAACTGCTGGATGCTGGTACTACAGATGGTAATGGCTTCAGTAAAACTTTCGGGGTTGGTCCAACTGGTTCGCTAATTACACTGTTGGTTGTACTAGAACTTAGTAATTCGGGGTGCGTTTTTGCGTAATTTCTTGTCAATGTTGCTAGTACAGCAGTAGTTTTAAAGTTTGCGAGAAGGGTTTTATTTTTTCGTGAGAAGGCTATTCTTGTTAGGGCATCCCATTCCCCAAAGTTCAAGGGAGGTGGTGGAACTCGAGGTTCAATTCGGATAACCGACGAGTCTACTTTTGGGGGTGGGCGAAAGTTGTTTTTACCAACCTGAAATGGAATATATGTGTTAAGGTTAAGGTATCCAATGTAAAAACAATTTTTAAAAAAATTCATGCATAATAGAAATGCTACAACTTGCCTTAATTAAATGTTCAACGCGTGAAAGAAGCTGTGTATTTACAGACAATCGGCAATACAACTTATCTCCAGGTTGGGCAACTAATCTCTGCGCAAACTCCCTCTGAACCATTAATATTGCACAACGGAAGGCGGGCCTACAAAGTATTTTATAGCAATTAAAGAACCGTACACATTCAAAACGTTGGCAATATTAGTTTTAATAATAATAATAATTCCTCACCGATGCAACAGCAACTTAAATACCAACGGAGAACTAATCTGGTATGGAATATTAGCCACGCAGATGTCAAAAGCTGGCAAATCTCCAGATTTACAAATATCCCCTACAATCACCTCCAGTTTTCTCTCCATCCCAGCATTTCTTGCCCTCTTGATAACTTCAGCAACCATCCTTTGATCAACTTCATACGCAATAACTTTATTGGCTTTGGGAAGGAGCTTAATCGTTAAATTGCCAGTTCCAGGACCAACCTAAATGCAATAATCATGACATTCAAAAAATGGGTTCCATTTCATTCATGTTTTCAACAACTTTATAAAATGCATCTTGCATTTGACTTGACTCATTTGATTGAAATCCCTTACTTCCAAAACAGTGTCACTACTCCTCAGTGCAGCTCTCTCCACCATTCCATCAACAATCAGGGGATTCTTGAGCAAATGCTGTCCAAACTTGGCGTGCTCCAAGCGCATTGACTGCTTGAAACCCGTCTTATTGTCTTTGACCCCTTTCGGCCTTTTCGCTGACACTTTCCCCATGTTTTGAAACACTTTTTTATAAATAAAACTAAAAACACTTAAAAATCACTCCCTTTCTTTCCAATCCAACCAAACTACTCCAAGCAAGTCTCTGAACTGATGAAGAATGAAACGTATTATTATTATGTATTTCTCCAAGAAAGACACTCACGTGTTGTTCAAGATTTCCGGCTGTGAGGTGGGGCTTTCGGAGACCTCCATTCCTGCAGAGATCCAGTATGGATGGACTCAAATGACAACAAAGCAAGCCAGAGCAGAGATAGATGAAGTATGTGCTCAGTCAGGCAGGATGTATGTAAGTATGTGAAGTTTGTTTACATGACTTGAAGCGGCAAACACTGTCATCCCTCCCTCCCACACTCCTCCAATTCACCTTCAATAATTCACCACCAGCACCATACAATGAAGAGCACACTCTTAAATATCAACAAAAAGAACTAAAAAAATTGGTGAAAAAATACTTCAAGTTTCTTGTATTGTAAACTGTAACTTGTAAAACTGTGATTTGAGTTAGCTATACTCTTCCAAATTAAAAAAAATGTTGCACCTGTGACACCTGTATAAATTGGTTCGAAAGAGGAGATTCACGGTAATGAATTTAAAGATTTGGTAGAAATCCATACATTTGTGTGTACATGCATGGTGAATGATTATGATTTTTAATTAGTGACATTTTGTTTCTAATTTGCGTAACAGACTCAGGAAATTATACAGACATTGGCTTTTCTGAAGGATTTTTAATAATTGAGATACAAGACAACTTGATTCTGTGATTTTAACAACTAAAATAACCTTGAAACAACTAGCCCATTATACATTATAAGTCCCCAAGTTTGAAATTATGGATGAACTATTAACTTTTATGGAAGAAGATTTGGAGTATGATGACGACCCAGAGGATGATCCCCGTGTACCTGATCCAAGTTGTAAAAGAATAACTGCTAGCCCCTTGAAAAGTCGTAATGAGTCCCAAGAGAAGGAGTTGCAGAAGTTAACCTTCAAGGATGTCTTTGGAAGTCCGGATAAACGGGACGTTAAAGAGTTTGGATTGTCCAATAAAAGCAATCCTTCGAAAATGTTGGACTTTGGAGTGTCATCGTCCCAGTCCCAACGATCCTCCCAGGCTTCCAGTTTATCTAGCACAAGCTCAAGTATAAGAAGTTCATCTCAAAGCTCCGATGGGAATAGTCAGCAGTTTGCGTTACAAAGGGCAATACGACATGACAGCAAAGTGCCTTACAAACCGGACTCCTCTCTCGTGGTGATTGACCCGTACAGCAGGGTTCGCATACTGAAAAGCACAATCAGTATCTTTTTCGATGAGACCGTGACCGCGGAGACAGTTCTCAAGGAGAGAAACATTGGAATGGAGTTTGTCAGTTTGATGTCCTTTGGGACCTGGTACCGGGGCAAGGGCAAGGATACCAAGAATTTTTGGGTCAGTGGGGTTCTGACGAGGAAGACCTCAGGTGTTAGGAAGAGTGCCAATGGGAATGACTACTCAATATGGGAAATTAACGATCTTAAGGAATTGGACAAAAAATTAACGGTATTCCTCTTTGGTGCAGCAAGTGGTTCATCTGCTGTTACGGGCATACCTGTAGGCTCACTTGTTGACTTAACTTCCCCTTCGGTAATGCAAGATTCGTCGGAAGGAGTCAAGTTTAGTGTGAACAATGCCACACAAGTGCGTTTCATTGCGACTGCTAAAGACTATGGGATCTGTCAAGGGAAGAAGAAGGACGGGAATAAGTGCACTGCCGTGGTGAACACTTGGGAATGTTCATTCTGCATTTATCACGCTTCTGCAGAGTTGAAAAAGATGAACATTGGGAAAGGGAAAGGGGGGAAGGGAAAAGGCAAGAATGGATACGTTCCAAATAAATCATTTTCCGGTGGCGAAAGCCAAACGTCATTAAATCAACAGGGAATTACAATAGCTAACTTTGGAAGATCCCCGACTGCACCAATAAGTGGAAACCAGACCTTTGGAGGGATTACTACTGGCGGAACTGGAAATACGAAAATCGTCACGAGTAGAATGTCACTCCAAGGTGTGTCCAATGAAATGAAGAAAAATCCGATAAAATATGGAAATCCGGAGACGGTGACGTTCATGAGGGATGGAGCAAATCATCCCCTCCTGAAGAACGATCCCGCACCAGCACCTGCTCCACGGAAGCCGTTGGATTTGAATCCGCTAAAAACGCGGCACTTGACAGATAAGGATAGAGATTTGCTCAAATTGTTAGGAACTTCCAAACCTGACACTCCAGCTGAAAAAGTGGCCGAACCACAAAAGGGAAAGAAAAAAATAGCCCCGACTCAAAGTCCAGCTATAAGTGAATTCATTGCCTCACAAATTGTTAGCAACCCGAATGCAGCCGGTAGGAACTTCATGCAATATCTAACATTACAAAACGCTCCAAAGGACCAAGTAGATTTAGCCTCATCCCATAAAACATCAATAATACAGCCATTGACAATGACACGAGCTAAAGTCCGAAGTATGGAAAAAGCCCTGGCATTCGTGAAGAAAAATGGTCCCCTAGCTAGAGCTGACCCGAATGCGGTCTCCAGCAAAAAGCGTAAATTGACAGACAGCGACTCGCCACCGTCTTCTCAACCCGGTCCTTCCAATAAAAAGCGATCCTCTGCTACCCAGAAAATTGATGTCGAGTTTGAATTCGACTCGGACGACTTCAAAAAGATTCTCAACGCAAAGTCTGCTCATGACGACGAGCTTGATCAGATACAACACGAGGAATACTTTGGCAAGTTGGAGAAAAAAGAAGCTCTCGAAAACAAGTTACTCTCAACCTACTCCATCGAGACGACTGCAGTGTTATGTCGTCAGTGTAAATATGTAGCCCTTAGCCAGTCCGACTTTTGTAAAGAGCAAATGCACCAGGTGAGACTGGTTAAGGCGAGAAAGCGCTTTTTTAAATGTAAAGACTGCGGAAACCGGACAATGTCCCTGGACCGACTTCCTAAGCGCCGTAAGTTCCCATTTCTCCCTAAGTTTTATTTACATTCATACAATGTCAATGAATGCAACTTGAAAATCTATATGTAAACGCCCTTTATAATTCCAGCTTGCTCCAACTGCAACAGCTCTAGTTGGCTTGTAGCCCCTGTTGGTAAGGAGCGCAAAGGTCCCACTCTTCCATCCGAAATGCTGGCTGTTCGAGGTAACGAAGAAAAGTTTATTGGAGCAGCAGGTTCCAAAATGTTTATGCATTTGGAGGTTTAGCAATTTTTAAATAGAATTTCAATTTCAACCGATTGCAGCATGCTTGATTTTTACCTGTATTCACATTTTTATTGTACATAATAGTATTTATTTCTCTTGTTTCAAGTTGCGTTTTAATTATTGATTGTTCATTTTTCTGTTTCCGATTCGATGTAATATTTTATTCGGGATATGCGTATGCGTAGATATATCTCAATAATAAATAAACGATTGTTATTTCATAAACCCACCCCACCATTTATCGATCCATATAGTCCAATGAATTGCTCTTTGTCCCCGTTTCAGCCAATAAACTGTTTATCGGATCTGATATACATATATACCCTGCTTTACAACTGTAATATAATACCCGTTTGTCATACCAGAGCAAAATCATTCACTCGTCGCCATTTCCTATTTTACGAGTCTTTTTACTCAATAAAGTCCCGAGCCCATCACGGCATGAAGAAACTACAGTTACTTATTTGGCATGACGGTGAAGCGCCGAGAACTTTTCCTATTTTCTTAAATACACGTAATTCTTGCAGGAGCACAGAATGCATTTAAAAATTCCATGCTGCGGATGGTTTATCATATTATTGCATGTTATTGCATAAGCTGAGTAAAGTATATAAACATAGACTACGTAAAATCCTTGGCAAAATAACCGAAACCGATCTGTACGTGTGCAGCTGGCCTGTTGCTCTACTTAAGTCCATAATGCTTGTTTATTTTTTTGAAAGCATGTCTAAAACCGATACTGGTTCGAGAATATTCACCAAATGTTTCCTGTTGTCCACAGAACGGAAACCCTCTATCTAGTTTTCAGCACACTTTTGTCCCAATAGTACATGCACGTTTTTTAGAATACTTTTTTACAGTCTACAATCAAGCCTCCAGAAGGGATCCCAATCTAAACCCCACCGAGCTCCCCAAGTTTTACTTTACTTACAATATTATTAATAATAATAGGACTAGCTAGCGCTCCATCAATTACATTTACTTCTCCTCCATATTTTTTCACATTGATATTCACCCAACAACACAACACGTAATCCCAATCAGTACTTCAACCGTCGTAAAAAACTCTACGACGAGGGCAATTATGGACACGGCAACTCGGACCATTATTTACTACTTCCCTGGGGAACTACCTACTACAACGAAGCGTACTACTACTACTCTCTAATCGTGGCTCCCCACTTTGATTACACATCGTGCCAACCTATCGAGGAAGAAAATATCTAATAGGTATAGACAGACAACTCTCAAAATTACCTAATTGATTTCAGGCTTTTGTGCTGCTGTCGTAATCACAAATATGCATACTGCATGAATTACCTTTCACAATAAAAGCTCGTGTTGACCAAGTGTGTGCTATAATATAGTGCTCCTCCGCTCTGTTGCTTTTCTTATTTTCGTCGTCCTCTGTCGCACTTGGTATGCATGAAAAACACGGAGAGAGAAAGTATAAATATAAAATGTAGGCTAGCAAAAGAATGGGCCAATCTTGCATATTTTTTGTCTCCTTGTCCGTGGTATTCGCTCTCCTTTTCCACTTACGCAAAAAAAAAAACCTATACATACTTGTGTCGAAAACTCTGGAGACCACAAAAAGGGGAAAAAGCGAGAAAGCCAACCAAGGCATATGGCGATGTTTGTCATTGGTTTGGTTTGCCCATCCCATGAATTAATTATTGAAATTGGGATAATGGGCTCCCAGCGAATATATCGAATGGTTGAGTGGAGTGGGATGAATACCGAACACACTGGCTTTCTTTAATATAAAATAGGATTTTGGACATTGTCAAATCCACGGGATAGGTACTCCTGGAGTGCATATTATGGAACTCCCCTAACTCTATGTATGTATGCTGCTAATGCTGGTGGATGGAGAAAAGGGTTGACAGGTTAAATGCTCCATGAAATACGGCTCCACTATTTGCACTCTTTTCCTATTATCCGTCCGTCCAGCTAGAAAGGGAATGGAAGGAGCACATACCGATTTTGATAGAGGAACGTGGAACCTAGTAGCCTAGTATTTTTATGGCGGATTGAATGTCCAAAAAAAACTATGAAACTTTCACCTTTTCACCGCCATCAAAGAGCGACGTGTGCAGTTTCTTGAGGAGAATAGAAAGTAAAAATGAAAACAGGGGTTTCCTTTCATTTTTTTGCAGGTGAATAAAGCTGTCGACGAGGTTGGAATTGGAAGGGAAGGAAACGGACAGACAAAAGTATTTTTGTCAGTCTTTCATTTTCCAGGGGAGAACACATCAGTCAGATACAATATGGGAAGAGAGGATGATACGTGGAGACCCCGAAAGTTTTTACTTTGTCCATCTTTCCTTCTTTTTACAACCGTGGTGGTGTTCACAGTGATTTCCCGGTTTCCTCCTATCTCCGCCTTTGATCCGCGGTTTGTGTGGGCCACAGTGAACAAAATGTTGGACGAAGACAGGCTCAATCTTGTGGACGCGATGAATGACAAAGTGAAGATCAAGTGGTGCACAAAATTGATTCTGTCGAATAGGGAGGACTACTTGAAGAGCAATTACTCGGTAGACGGAATATTCGCGAATGTCACCAATCTCGAGGACTTTGCTACCAATGACATAGTAAATGAGGTGGAGGCCAAAATGGACGCCGTAAACGTGGGATATTGTGTGCCTTGCATTGTCGTCATCAGCATAGTGGATGTGACCAGCCTGGAGAGCGATTTTTACGGGAAGAACACTTCCTCCCAAAAACTCGCCAACGATGAGAAAGCCATCCAAAACCAAAAGCTTCACTGGAGTCAGCAGTTTACAAAGTTGCTTCAATTCAAAACGCCAATTCAAGCGAGGCACCTGGTTCTCGTGAGACTCGTCGAGAAAAAAGAAGATCTGAGTGAGTGCCACGGCAAGAAATATACAAAGTACCCCAGGCGCCTGGTGTCCCTCTGGGAGCAGGTCTTGTTCGACCACTTTCAAGAGGCGAGGGTCATTCAAGGGGCGACGGAGGGTGGGCTCAGTGAGCCCACCTTGTTGACCGGTAAGGAGACTGGGATTTGGGTATGGATGTGCGAGGAAATTGTGAGGAGGTTAGAGCGCCGAGATAAATGCAGAAACGACCTGGAGAATGTGGAAACTTGTAAAATCCAGGAGAAGCAAGGTAACTTCAGCACGGCAGCTGTGAACATGACCAACAAGGAGGAGTGTGTGTTGTACAGACCCAGGACGTAACTTTAAAAAATACTCAAAAATCCGTATATGGAATCTCCCTTCACTCATTCTGAAACTGCTAAAGTTCTTACAACAATCTTGAGCTAAAACAATTCTCGAATTTTTGCATGTTCACATCATCAGATCACACGAGGAGGAAATAAATTTATCCCGTCCCGTGTGATTAAGTTTCATGAAACTTTGGTGTTTTGTTGTATACAATTACTCTTATGCAAATAAAAAGACACATTTTTCTCCTTTCTCGTTCTCATTTGGTCGTCCAACTTTTTTTTGGAAATCATGCTTAGCTTACAACGGGATGCCAAAAGTGGAAAGCTATATGACTCTGGAGGATGGATGGTGGTAACTGGTAACGCACTTTTAGATTCCTATCGTTGGGGTCATTCTTGGCTATTAATTTCCGACCCAATAAAGCGATCAAGGGTAAAGGTGTCATGCATTCTGAACAAAATTACAACTATATCCTCATTCCAAGCCTGATGAGGGCGTTGATTTCTTATCTTACCTGGTTTCCTCCGCATTTCACGTATTTTTAATGATAAGACGGCTATGTTTGGATACATTGAAGACATTCAAGAATAATGCCATTAATGCCACACAAAAAACCAAAATATGGTCGAAAAGGAAAGCGCGTTCGGAGTCAATCCCTTCCTAAAGAGTCCTCCGCCCACACCCGCGTCACCACCAAGAGTACCGAGACCAAGGTCACCGGATTCAGCTCGAGTATTATTTTCCCCCTTCTGGTGTGTGCAAACCTGAGTAATCGAACTATTTTCAGGGTTCAACCTAACTGATTCCATCTCCTCCGTCCGAACCCGACAATTGCTATCGAACTATTTTCAGGGTTCAACCTAACCTAACTGATTCCATCTCCTCCGTCCGAACCCGACAATTGCTCAGTGGATCCATCCTCAAAAGAGTATCGTAAACCACTAATCCCGGAAATGGCGAAACAGACTTATCAGCAGAAACTCACCAACTCACCATGCTTTTCAGAGCAAGAGTCGAGACGAAAGCCGTCTGCAAGTCTGCAATACAAGGAAATACGGAAAAACGAGAACGATTAGTGCTGCCAGTTGGGGAGTGGACGATGGATCAAATCAAAGAGGATGAGGATGAGTGACACTAGTGATTATTAAAACTTTCAGGAATATATTTAATTCATTTATTGTCAAGGATTTCCATTGTCTCTATATGTTTACTTTACACACGGTGTTTACAATCCTACTTACAGAGTAAAAGCTCAAAAATAACCAAATTTTTTATTTGCACCCACGCACTGACGCACGTCATATATGTACCAGCGAGCATATATGTAACTTCTTATTCTATGATATGTACTAATACTCTAAGGATCTTGTGTATAAGTACATCTAAATATACCGTGATTTCAAAATGGCAAGCGGTAGTGGTGCAAAGCATATTCGTGTGTTTCCCTTCCGTCCCACCCCCGAGCAAGGCTCCTTTACCGACTTTATCGAACAAACTGGAACAAACGGGCTTCTCATCGAGGCGGTCAGGAAGCTATATGAGGTGCCGGAGAAGCCCCAGAACCCGATTGAGTGGTTCCGCCTCTACTTCAAGTACATGGTGCCAGACCGCTCCAAGGAAATGCAAGAAACTGAGCAACTCCTCAAGACCGAACTGGCCGAAATTGAAAAGCAGTTGATGGACATTCTTGAAGAGGAAAGTTTTCACAAGGAAATCATTCAAGTTTTGGAGCATGAATATAAAAACATAACCATGAGCTCTCAGAGAAACCACCATTACGACGATTTCCGCAAGTATCGCCATCACGCAGACGACTACCACTATAGGGTGCAGCCGGACCCGGGATATCAAGCGTCAAAAACTGACATGCTGCTGTGTGATGAGGATCGGGAGAATTCGCCCCTTCCTGGACTACCCGTGGATCCCGCGGAAGCGGTGAGGAAGGATGAACCAATGTATGCGGATTATCTCCCGTTTTATTTCCCGGAACAGGTCCAGTTCATGTCGTCCCGGGATGGCGAGGAGGAAACTGATGAAGGGGAAAGCAGTGAGGAAGGGGAAGAGGAAGAAGGTGCCTCGGAAGACCCCCAAGTTCCAGTCCCAATGCTGTATCCAGGGTCAATGTTGGGAGAGCAAACTACACATAGCTCTACAGGAGGAAGTCCGTCAAACACTGTACCCTCTGGGGTCCCAGAAGCAGTACGGGAGAAACGAAAAACGAACAAGTCAACCGCCTCCGAGAAAAAAGTCAGAGGGAAGCGAAAGTCCGAAGTTCAAACTCCGAAAGGTCATAAACAGCCAGAAATGTCAATTTCTGTAATACGTGTTGCGAGTCAAGTGAGCAAAGTGGAAGAGCCACCAGTCGAAGTTACCGAACCACTTCCACCGCCACCACCACCGAGCGCTCCGCCCTACGACCCAGATCCTTTACTGGAGCGGCTGGAACCGGTGGACGCAACCTTTTGGAAGAATGACTTTAGCCTGTCTCGGGAAAAGGAAGAGCTCTGCGCCAAACTGGAACACTTCAATTACAACAAGGTGCAGGTGGACTTACGAAGTAACTCCGAAAGACCAGATACTGGAGGTGGTGGCGACACTCTGGACAACCAAGGGAGTGGGGACACCGTACTACATATGTTTAACAACCATTGGATCCTGGACTCCCACTTGGCTGACCCGTCATTTGCGGATGTTCTGGTGTACAATGAGATTCCATACGGAACGGGCAAAAGTGCCAATCTCCCTTTCGATGGAAGTGATGAAGACGACATAGGTCTGCAAGCGGGAGACAAAAGATATTCCCAAATGGATGAGGAGAGGGGTTCCGTGGCTTCCACCTGTGAGTGCGAGTGCATTGACGAGAGCAGATGTAGTTCGAGCTACTGCCCCACGTTGTGCAGGACCGCCACCTCAATGTCAAGCTACAAGGAGGATGACGGTAACAGTGCGAACATCCCAGGGAGATCAAGACAAGGAACAAAGTGGGTTCCCCGAAACCCGGAAAGGGACCCGGATAGCAGGGAGGAGGAAGAGGAGGAGGAAATTTTTAATGAGACGGTGGCACCATCCGCTAGATTTGAACCGGATACTTATTGATAATAGAAGATAATACTCTATCATTGCAACATTATGTGATTCTAAGCATCCGGTCGTTTCGATTTACTATATAATCGTGAGACAGCTTTAATAAATAAAAATACTAAGTATTGTATCGTAAATAAAAAATTGTCTTTACTCGTGTCGACCTTAATAAACTCTAAAGACTTGCAAAATGAAAACTTGGCGAATTTTCAACAAGTTGCTGTGGATAGCGAATTCCACTCGAGCATCATAATTCTTTGGCCTCCTAAAGCATCTAGCAAACACTTTTTTCACAAGGTTACTCCTACAAATCCGATAGCAGCCCTAAGCAGTCCAGTGCAAGTCCATACTCAAAATATGCCAAGGAATGCAAAATCCAAAAAACAATGCTTTCATTTAGATCCGAAAAATTGAAGTAGAATTTGTCCAACGACCAGTCTTTGTTAAGCCTCAAAATGCCCCAATGTGTTTTCATTGTTTAGGTCACGGGGTCTTTGGAAAGCTTACTGTCATCTACGACATTTCCAAGTACACCCGAGCCGACTTTCTCAACGGGATTGGCAAGAAGACCAGGATTCTCGTCAGGTTCTCCACAGTAGGCGGAGAAAGTGGCACGTCCGATTTGGAACGTGAAGGACACTGCAAAAATCACTGTAAGAGATAATAACAATAAAGATTTGCGAACTGCAATGAATTAGTAACAACTATACTATAGGTTTGCCGTCAAATTTTATACTGCTGATGGGGTCTGCGACATTGTGGGAAACTTTGCCGGCTCATTTGGCATCCGGGATGGGATTTTCTTTGGAGATTTAAACAAAAGTAGGAAGCGAAATTCTCAAACCCACATAAAGGACACAACAATGAGGTGAAACACGTATTTATGTTAAAGTAATTTGCATGATAAAGTTTATGTTACTGGCATCCGATTTTGTCATCTCAGGTGGGACTTTGCCTCATATCACCCCGAAGGGATCCTCCACGTCGTCACCACCTTCAGTGATCAGGGTGCCAACTCGAGAGTTAACGATGGATTCAGAGTGCATGCCCTGACTACGCTGCGAGAGATCTCTATTGAGAACAAGAACTACCCCAAATGGAAAGTGTTCGGGTAATGACTGCCGAGCAAGCTTTGAAATTCAAGGTGACACCCTTTTGACGCCACCAAGGTGTGGCGGGAGGATGAGGGATTTCCCTTTATTGCCATGGGGGAAATGGTCCTCGATGAAAACCCACACGATCACTTTACTCAACAGTCAGCCTTCAGCCCGGCACAGTTAGTACCTGTCAAGATACTTTCTAGAATGTTCTCGTACCCGGACTCCCAAAGATACCATCTTGGAGTTAACTTTTCTCGGTTGGAGGTCAACAGGCCGATAACGACCGCGAGAAATTATATT